>OU015749.1:7382610-7393040 GCA_907169655.1 Acomys percivali | reverse complement strand
TCCTGTCCTCCTCTCCCCTCCTCCCCTTCCCCCTCCTCCCCTCCCCTTCCCTCTCCCATCCTCCCTCTCCCCCTCTCCCCTTTCCTCCCCTGTCCCCTCCTCCCCTTCCCCCTCCTCCCCTCCCCTTCCCTCTCCTCCCCTCCCTCTCCCCCTCTCCCCTCTCCTCTCCCTCCCTCCTCTACCTTCCCTTCTCTTTTTCATCTCTTTCTGTGGAGCTAAAGCTCTAAGGCAGGACCTTCCACATGCTAAGCTAGGTAAGCACTCTACCACGGGGGTGGGGGATGGTGGGGGGTGGGGGGGAGTGGGGGGTGGGGTGGCGGGCGTAGCTCAAGCTCTTGTCTTTTGAGACAGGGACTCTGCCAGCTTGGGCTGACCTTGAACTTTCTGCACAGTCCAGGCTGGACTAAAACTCATAATCTTCCTTCCTCAGTCAAGTGCTAGGATTACAAAGTATATTATCACACTAGGCGTTTGTTTTTGTTTAGTGCGCTGCTGAGGATTGAACCCAGGGCTTTTCATTCACACTAGACAAACATTTTACCACCAAGCTGCATCCCCTGGTGCTTAGCATATGTTATAGAGCAAAGAGCAGTGCTTCTTAAAAGGTGTGTTTATAGACTATAAGAATAATACATGATAAATAAGTATATATAAAATATGATATATATATATGTAAATGAAATTAGGCCCAAAAGCAAACTGGCCCATGTCCCCAGGGAAAGGTCAGGTTATCATGTCGCTGGGCAATGACAAAAGAAATGTTTCTAAAAGTTTTGTCTGAAGTCCCCGACATCTACGATGACGTCAATCTCTTCCTGCCCAGAAAGAACCCTGAGAGTTTCCAGGGAGTTTTGAGGCCAGTGACTTGACAGCGGGTTGCATGCTTGACACTTGCTGACTGCGGGCAGGTTGTGGTGGCTTTCCCTGCCAAACCTCTCACTCAGCTGAGCATCAGAGTAGTATCTGCTTCCTGTCCTTGTGGTAGTGACACCTCTGTTCAGAGCCTGATTTAGAGCACAAAGAACTTTTGTAAAGAGAAAACTCCTTATTTAAAGGAAAGTAAAACAAACTTTTTAAGAGTCTTTTTAGGATAAAAGGGCAATGTCCTCAGCCATCCCGCTGCTACCCCTGAGGGGAGGCACGCCCTGAGGGTTCCTGATGTTCAGTTTCTTCTAGGTTTCCCCGCCTGGTACCAACCAGTCCATCACTTTCCCTTTCTCACTGTTTCCTCAGCTTCTGCTTCTCTGACGCAAGTTTTAGCTGCTGATGCTGAGGAACTGTTGGCCAAAGCCTGCCAGGCTCCAGGGGCATCTGGCCACCCTCTTCCTCTCTAGAGAATACAGTTGCAGCCATTGATAAGCTGGGCTGTCTAGCCAGTGAGCTCAGAGGGTCTGCTGTCTAGCCAGTGAGCTCAGAGGGTCTGCCTGTCTCCATTTTCCCTGCCCTCCAGTTTGAACGTGCACAGCCATAGGGAGCTGATGACGCGCTGGGGAAACAAACTCCAGTTCTCAAGCTTGTCTGGCAAGCCCACGGAACCATCTCCAGCTTTGCTTTCATATATTTCAATACATATTCTTAGTATAATATGAGTTATTTATTTATTTATTTATTTATTTATTTATTTATTTATTTATTTATTTATTTGGTTTTTCAAGACAGGGTCTCTCTGTGTAGCCTTGGCTGTCCTGGACTCACTTTGTAGACCAGGCTGGCCTTGAACCACCTGCCTCCGCCTCCCGAGTGCTGGGATAAAAGGCATGCGCCACCATATAATACACGTTCTTAAACTAGGGTATTTGCAATGCTCAGCATAGTTGCTCCTGGATGCCTCTTATTTTCCATGACCTTTTTGGGGTTTTGTTGTTGTTGTTGTTTTCTGTTTCTCTTCTAGTCTTAAATTGCTGTCCCACACCGTGTTCACTTCTCTGCTCTTTTGTTGTGTTTTCTTCTTTTCTTTTCTTTTTATTTTTTGGTTTTTGGAGACAGAGTCTCTCTGTGTGTAGTCCTTGGCTGTCCTGGACTCGCTCTGTAGACCAGGCTGGCCTCGAACTCATAGCGATCCTCCTGCCTCAGCCTTCTGAGTGCTGGGATTAAAAGCGTGCGCCACCACCACCCAGCTTTATTTTATTTTTAAAGACTTGTTTGTGTGTTTTATTATGTATATGAATGTTCTACTTGCATGTATGCCTGTATGACAGAAGGGGGGTGGGGGTGGGGCATCAGATCCTATCACAGATGGTTGTGGGCCACCATGTGGGAATTGAACTCAGGAGACCTGGAAGAGCAGCCAGTGCTCTTAACCGCTGAGCCATTTCTCTAGCACTTATTTATTTATTTATTTATAGATTTATAGACAGGGTCTTGCTATGTATCCCAAGCTGACCTGGATCTCACTATATAGATAGGCTGGCCTGGAACTCATGGTGGTCGCATCCTTCAGCCTCCTGAGCACTGGGAAGACAAATTCAGGGGAAACCCCCATGGACATCTATTTGAAAACCTCCTTACCAATACAATTCAACTTCTCGGAAGGCTCTGTCTCTTTTCGGAAGACTGTGGGTGGTTTTTACTAATTTAGTATAGCTCTGCTAAAAATATGGCTCCTTCCCAGGAAATCAGTTTCCAAGATTTGACGGGGGGAAGCTGGCTCTGGTTTTCGGAGAAAGAAGAGGGATATTTCTTCCCCATCTGGTTTTTGTTTTTTTTTTTTTTTTAATCTGATAATACTTTAATTTAAATCAAGTTGACATTTTGTGGTAAGTTTGTGGTTAACTCTTTCAAATGTTCAAGCTTGTTTTCAATGAGACTGGAGAGTTAGAAAAAGCCAGGCCCAACCGCCGCCGTAAGGCTGAGGCACTGCAGGTTCCCAGACATGATGACAGTTTAGAGGCAGCTATGTGTGATGGACAGTCTCAGTGCGTTGCCTCTGTTTTTCTTTCTAAGAGCAAGTTCCTAGTTCCTCTAGGCCTACAATCTGTTGTTTGTGTAATGATTGCCAATGAAGGCACAGGTTTTCTCCAAAAAGGCCTTACTGGTCATTCGCTCACTCCTACCTTGCGGATACTGCCATTTGGATGCAGCCTGAGGGAGCTGGGCCTCAGAAACTGTGGGTCCAGTAACACCAGAACTCACAAAGGAGAAAGACTAGGCACCAGCGAGACACAATTGTGCAGATATGTTTCACAGTTTTCATTGTCTTCCCTTTAATATAAGGGAACTTCTCTTTAGCAGTGACTACACACGTGTGTGTGTGTTTGACACAGGGTCTCACTATGTAACCCTGGCTGTCCTGGAACTCACTATGGAGACCAGGCTGGTCTAGCACTCACACAGAGACCCATTCGCCTCTGATTCCCAAGCACTGGGATTAAAGGTTTGCATCACCACCACCTGGCTTTCTCTCCCTCTTTCAAAAAGACAAGGTGTTACCATGTACCTCAGGCTGGACTTGAACTCACAATCCTGCTTACTGTTGAGTTTCTGATCAGTAGTTACACCTCCCTTACCTTCATACTGGTGTTCTGTTGCTCCTTCTAGTCCCGGGGATTTTCAGAATCTACTTAAATGAATAGCTTTTATTTCAGCTGATATTCTCTGCTGGGTTTTTTATGTTTTTTGTTTTTTGTTTTTTGTTTTTTTTTTTCCTTTTGATCAAACCCTCCTATAGTCTTTATATCTTTTGGTCTCCTTTCTTTAGCTTCATTCCGCTTTTTTAAAACTTCCTTCAGTAGGACATTTAATTGGGCAATGCTGCTCTTTAATTAAACCTGTGTTTTCCTTTGCCTGAGTTGTAAGCCTCCCTATGGACACTGTGCTAGCTGTGAACTGCAGGGTTTTATACCTACTGTTTTCATTGTGCAGAATGAGTTCCGAGTTCCCCTTTGATCCATGGGTTTATTTGGATATTTAAGCTCTCTTTTTAAAATGTGTGAAGTTTTATTGTTGCTTGTGGTTTTGCTTTCTGCTCTTAACTTTTCATTTCATTACACCACGGTTAGAAGATGACTTTGTGGTGCTTACTCTTTGACATGTGTAGAAACCACCTCTGATGCTTTGCAGGAGTTCAGTTTTTGTGGAGGCTTCATGTGTGGTAAGGAGAATGTACATTTCTTACGCATGAAGCACACAGCTACACAAATGCCCACAAATCAAGCTTGCTGACAATTAACAAGACCTTTTTATGGCTTAGCCTTCTCTTGTTAGCCGTCCTTGGAGCATCGGTCTGTTTTGTAGCAGGTGTTAAGTTTAATTCTAGTTGGGTTACTTCTTGTGTGTCCCTTGGCTTCCTGGGCTGCATTTGGTAGCTTCTGACTGGTTGAGCGCTGCTTTTACTGTAGGATTCAGTAATTCAGGAGTTGTTATAGACTGTGCAGTGTATGACATGCAGAATCTCTGGTTATTGCTGTGGCCCTGGCACTACGTAACTTGGAAGAGTGCAGAAGTGATTTATAGCAGTGCTTCTCTTGTGTGGAGCCGGCACAATGAGTTACTTCTGTCGTTTCATCCAGTATTGAGTCTTCAGCCCTGATCCCAACCCCACTCTTGCGCATCTCAGGACTTTTTTTCTCCTTCATTATTCATGTTGAGATATTGCCTAAGTGATGGAGGGAATGTGGTGTAATTTCTCTCATCTGGGGTGGGAGTACATCTCACCTCCTACCCTGTGTGTTTATAACGCTGGGCTTGAGCGCCAGCACCAACAGTAACATCAATGGCTCAGAAGCAAATCAAGTACAATGAAATCCTATTAAGATAGCATCCACAGGCAGGGGGTTGGTGGCACATGACTTTAAACCCAGCACTCAGGAGGCAGAGGTAGGCGGATCGTTGTGAGTTTGAGGCCAGCCTGGTCTACAAGCTGAGTCCAGCACAGCCAAGGCTAAACAGAGAAACCCTGTCTCAAAAAAACAAAACAAACAAAAAAAAAAACCAAAAAAAAAATAAACAAATAAAGGTAGCATCCATAACACCAATGGCCATAAGGAAGTGGAGTTAATATCAAACACACAGAAAAGGCATACAAAAATGAAAGTAGAATTAATATAAAAAAAGGAATAAAAATGAGAAATAGATGAAAAAGATCCAAGTTAGATCATTAATAAATACAATTAGATAAAGGAGTGTGAAAAGTAGTAGGGGAAAACAAAGATAAATGCAAAACAAGAGGAATTAATCAAGTTGACCCTTCCTTCTTGCCTAGGTGACAGAAATGCTTCTTTCCCCAACTTCTTGTTTTAGAGTTCACTGTGTGTGTGTGTGTGTGTGTGTGTGTGTGTGTCTGTGTGTGTGTGTATTGAGAACAGACTTTGTCTTCTAGTCAAACAGCTCAAACCAGATAGGACAGCACAGAGCTCAGGCCCCTTGACAGTGAGCACTGCAAGACTATATTAACATCCCTGAGCTATATCTGCAAACCTCAGGACTCTGACTGTAGGAGCTACCTGTATGCTATTATCACTGGCCAGGCTTGTCCATGTGTCTGCAAGTGTGAAAACTATCCCAGTCATTGACTAATCCTCTCAATGTCTCAGAACCTCTGAGCATGGAGAACATGGCCAACCCAAAGCAATTGGTGCTGAGATGAGGGTGGTGCATCCACAATACAGACTGACTCACCCTCCATCTCCTAAAAATCCCCTGAAGCTGCCCCTGCTTACAAAGGAAGTGACTTCCGGTTCCCTCTGCAATGTGGACCTTGCTTCCTATCATACAGACTGTGACCTGTAAAGTGTGTCTAAGTCACAGTTTCCTAGGTCTATACTGAATCTTGGTGTGGCCACACACTGAGCCAATCAAGAGGAAAGGCCTATTGGAACTCGGAGAGCTTAAAGTACAACAGCTTGTGCTGGCAAGATGGCTCATCAGGTAAAGATACTTGACACTAAGCCTGATGAACTGAGTTCAATCCCTGGTACCCACATAGGAGAAAGAAACTGACACCTGCAAAGTTTTTCTCTGACCTCCACACATGTACTGTAGCATATAAACACTCATATACATACACAATAATAGATAACTAAATAAATGCATCAATTAAAAAAAAAAAAAAGAACACATCGCCAGGCATAATGGCACATGACTTTCATCTCAGCGCTTAGAAGGCTGAGGCAGGTGAATTTCTGTGAGTTTGAGGCCTGCCTGGTCTACACAGAGAGTTCCAGGACCGTTTCTCAAAAACACAAAACAAAATAAACAGAAACCACATATCAGACATCCAACGGACCATATTTTAAGAAGAAAGGAACAAACACAGTAGCTCATGATCTCTCAGGAAGTTAAGATCACATCCCAGCCACAACTGGAAAGCAGAAAACTTGAACGTGTACATGTAAGTGTTCTGCTTGCTCTCCCTATGTTAATTAGAAATCCCCCTACTATAACCAGAGTCGAACTTATCCTGGACACCTGGACTGCCTGTAGCCCTGCTCCCTACCATCCCCTTCTCTCTGCTTTACTGCATTTGGAAGTGAGGCCTTAGGGAGGTGATTATCATATAGGAGGCCTTAGGAGTAGGGACTTGTGGTGGCGTTAGTGGCTTTACAAGAGGAGGTAGTCAAGCTACTGCTCCTGCCCCATCTGCCCGTGTGATACCCTCTGCCTTGGCTTGCTCAGTTTGCTTTATTATAGACCCCAGGACCACCTGGCTAGGGATGGTCACCACCACAGTAGGCTGGGTCTTCCATGTCAACCGAGAAAATGCTTGACGAGCCTGCCTACAGGCCAGCCGGAGGGGAACTCTTTCTCAGCTGAGGCTCTCTCTTCTCAGAGAACTCTATCTTTTATCAAGTTGGCAAAAACACAAGCAAGCAAGCAAGCAAACAAACAACAAAGCCACTGCCAGAATGGCTGCTACATTTTATCACAGCAACAGGAAACAAAACTAAGGAAATTACCATATTTTAAGAGATTCGAAGGCTATTACCTACATGTGTAAATGCAAGTTTGAGGGAGGGAACTTGTTCAAAGTTCTCTTATGGTTCTTAGAATATTACTTCAAAAGAAACTCTGTTTCCTGGTCCTGTAACTTTACATATCAGTTACTTCTAAAACAACAACAGCAATAAACAAACAAAACACAGAGAAGTAATATTGTAGAAACTTGCGGAGAATTTTACAGTTAATAAATAATAAAATTATTTCAAGGGACACTCATCTTTCTGTCCCTTCTGAGTAACAAACGTCCAGCAAAGAGCCTCCTTGTAGTCTGCTGAGTATAGAAATGTATTTGTGACGATTAATCTCACTGTCAATTTGATGGGAATTAGAATCACCTTGCAAACAAATCCCAGGTATGTCCGGGGTGGAGGGGGGTGGTGATTTTCCAGATTAGGTTAACAGGTAAAAAAGACTAACCCTAAAAGTGGGTGGTGTCCTCCCAGTGGCCATAGTCTTGGTCTGCATTAAAAAGAGAAAGCTAGCTCATCATCAGAGTCTATCATTGTTTCCTGACTTAGAGCTCCTGCTGCCATGATGTCACACCATAATGAACTGTGAACTCTCAAACTGTAAGCCAAGATAAGCCCTTCCTTCCTTGAGCTGCCTTTGTTAGGTATTACGTCACAGCAAAGAAGAAAATAGTGCACCATGTTTCCATGTTCCACAACCCCTCTGCTGGGATGGCTTGTTTTCTGTGATCTAAACTCCAGTCAAGGGGAACTCAAACCTGACTTGGAGGCAGGAGCCAGGATTCTCCCCAATGGGCTCCAAGTCAAATCTCAGAAGGACAAATCCATGTGGCATTGTCTCGGGGTATCTGAGAAGCTGTTTGGGTCCCATGGCTGACTGATGGTTCTGAGGAAGCTGCATGTGCTATTTGATTGGCAACTGGATGCTCAAAGTAAAGTAAGAATGAAGTCAACATTCCCTGTTGAGAACTTAATGTAATTATCTGAGTAGACAGGACGTGCAGGTAAGCAGCTTCCACAATGAGAAAATGACAGAGACAGTTTGGGGCCTGAACAGTCACCCAAATCTCTCTATAATGTTGGAGCATCATCTTCAGCCTTCTGGCCCAAGGGGTTGAAGACCAGAGTTTAGTTTTACAATTAAGCTTAGTTGTTTTAAAAAAAAAAAAAAAAAAAAAAAAAAAGCTTAGTTGTTTAGGGGTTAAGATGTTTTTAGGTCTAGATAGATGTTTTAAGTTGATAGAGATGAGCTATGGTAGATATTGATTTACATTCAGAATTTTAGACTCACCAAGATAGGAAAGATGTTCTTTTCAAAGTTGCCAAATACAAATAGCCAAAACATATGAATGTAACATTTATATAAGTCCTGATGGTTTCATGGTTTTTCTTGCTATAGGTAGTTTATTATATATATGTATAATAATATAAATGTATATGTAAAAAAACTTAAAAAGAATTTTTCTAGCAAACACACACACACAAGAACTTAGTGTATGTTAGATGAAAATTTTCCTGGGTAAAAAGGGAGCAAAAAGAGGCTTTGGAGAGGTGCTATATCCCGAGACAAACCACAAAGCTGAGTGCCACGTTGGCCTACCCTTCCAGTTAGTTCTTCGTTTTGATGGCACTGCAGAGGCATTTTGGAACGGTAGGAAGAAGTGGAGCAGAGAGAAATGGTAAGATGCTATCGCCATGGAAGTGCCAGTCACTGGGTTGTATGGGAGTCTGGAAAGTCAGTGGAGAGAGGCTATGAATGCAAGGGTGTTGTGACTCATGAGAAAGGAGTGGCTGTGAGAGGTCAGGAATATGTGGAATTGGCTCAGATGATAACAGTCACTAAGCAAACAGGGTGGCTTGTGTGTTGACTTCTAACTCTTTGCTTCAAGATCATTACAGAGTCACATTCTGTCCTTTTCCTCTTTCTTTGCTCTGTCCTAACACCTTTGAGTTTTCCACTTGAGATAATTTCCTGAAGGCAGAATTAGGGGTTTTTGAAAGATAAACATGCAGGCAGCCAGTAGACTTTTGTCACTCGGTTCCCAGCACTGTGAGAATGCGGTTTGGTAACATGACCTCCTGGGACCTCGGTCTCCAGCTGTGCGAAGCCGGATGAGAACATCTCCCTTTCGCGGTTGCACAAAGAACTCGGGGTAACATACACAAAGCGGAGCTCAGAAATTAGGGCTGTTATTATACATTTAAAAAAAAAACCCAAGTAGAGGGGCCTGGGCGTTCGCAGATAATGATCTGAACCACAGTAGCAATAAATATCGTCTGGTACTCAGACAGCTGAGACATCTCCCTGCAAGTGACAGCAAGTGACAGGGTGGAGAGTATCCTGTCTCCTAGAGGTCACGTGTCTCTGGCATGGGAGGAAGATTTCTGAACTTGGAATCAAAGAATTCAGGTCTTTCCTCGGGCTTTTCCAAAATTCACACAAAGAACAAAGAAAGTCCTTGTGACTCTAGCAGCTCTCAAAGCATTTTGATTGTGTCCAAAGACACTCAGTACATTCTATGGTGTTTTATTTCACACACACACACACACACACACACACACACACACACACACCATCAACTCTAAGGACTGACCACTGATGATTTGGGCTGGCGACAACCTTGACATTATCACCCTTGGCTTTCTCATTGGATCTGATGCGGAAGAGAATGACTTTCAGGCAAAAGCCAGGCTGCTTATCAGGTGCCTCGCACGCACACTTGATGTATTGGTGAGTCCCTTATAAAGCTTGGTAAACGCCTGTCCAGCAGACAGGCTTGGTGAGGGGTTCTAATCTCCTTCCTCACTCCCCATAGCTGGAAAAGGGGGAGGCACAAAGGGGAAGCCACTCTCTCAGTGCTGGCATTGCTACACACTTTTCCTTGAACCACTCATTCAGCCGTGACTCTTATCTCAAACTCTGTCCACATCCTTTGGGAGCCTCTTCCTCTTCTGTACCTTTTATGTCACGCTCCTGGGCTGCAGGGGTCAAATAAGTTTTCCTCTTAGACATCACAGACAAGACAATGCTACTTTCTCGCAGCCCACAGGGTTTCTCTCTCACCTACCTTTCCTCTAGTCCCCAACAAGATACCGAGTAAAGTACAAGCCACTCTGAAGACACATTCCAAAACATCAAGGCCGCACTCAATGTGCACCAGACGGCAAGAGTCCTCAGCAAGGGGGCACGGAGCAAAAGATGGATGCAGCAGGCAGAAGCTCTCCCCAGACCTTAACTACCCCGTGTGTGGCTGTAGACCAAAAGCGCCAACGCCACTTGGTAGCTTATTAGAAATCACCCAGTCTGTATCTCCAGGTGATTAGAATGCTCACTATCATGAGCAATCTCGGCTTCAGCTCTCCTGTCACCCTCTATTAGTGGCTCTGTCTTACTGATGAAAGGGGCCACCTGTCTTCCAAGTAGTCTTCAAACTGTCAATGTTTCTGTTTAGCTCGAGGGACACAGATGTCAAGGCAAAATTAATTCTAGCCTTTATTTTCTTTCTAAAAATGAAAGTGTTAGCC
>OU015749.1:7362475-7382210 GCA_907169655.1 Acomys percivali | reverse complement strand
CATTCAAACCCTGCAGGCACCGGGAGGAGGCTTTGTGATTGTCGCTATTATTTTCCAGAGAGTCGAAAGTTCCTGCAACGTCTTGTATTCCAGCTGTTCAGGAAATTCCCGGAAACACTAGATCCACAAATAAACACAACGGAAGCTGCATCATGGTCTAATTTCAGGGAGAGTGATGGAGGGTGGACGACGGAGGAGGAAGGAGAGGGGTTTGGGGAGAATGGGGCCACCCCACACGGTGAGTGAGACAATGGATGGGCAGCATGTTGAACACTGGCGTGACTCTCCTACTGGAGGTCTCTGATCCAAACCCTTGTACTGGGTTGGCAAACAACTGCTAGCTGCTTCATTGGCCCTGTGCCCACACGAGGGGTGTAAAAGCTGAAAGCAACGCCACACCCATGTATGTACCTCGGAGTCCGTGTGAGGAGTGTCCTGGAAGTCCTGTATCCCAAGAATTAAGGCAGAGAAAGGCCTGGGAGCTGGATTTGGAGGAAGCGCTTTGGGGGGTTTTCAGGAGGTAAAGCGGAGCGTGAAGGCAGCTGCCACATGATGTCATCTTAGACTGATAATTTAGAATTCCTTTTCTGAGTTGTGTACATGGAGTTCTCCTTCATGACCTCTCTGAAAACCTTCTGGACAAATTATTTTTTTTCTTCTTCTTTTGGCTGGTGCACGGATGTTTCTTTTATGACACCAGAGTGAGAAGAGCTAAGAATAACCCAGATTTACTCTTATGGGATTTAAAAGGAAAAAAAAAAAAAAATCTCCAGGGATGCCTGTCCCACAGATTGACTGTTCTGCCTCAGACTCTTTGGGTAATTTTTGGAACAGTCTGGCAAGGCCTTTCAGGAGAGAGAATTATGAGCAATTCCAGGATTTTTTTTTTTTTTCTGAAAAGAAAATCTGAGAACACAAAGTTCTAGAACTTTCTCCATGTCCCCACATGACCTCTTTGGACACAGGACTAGTCCATGACAACTATGGAAATTTCCATGGCCTTGTCTAGAACTACCACCATGCATTGAAGAATGCCTAAGGATGCAAAGTTATCCCAAAGATAACCCACTTGACCTCTTTTTTTTTTTTTTTTTTTTTTTTTTTTTGGTTTTTGGTTTTTGGTTTTTCGAGACAGGGTTTCTCTGTGTAACCTGTGACTCACTTTGTAGACCGCCTGCCTCTGCCTCCCAAGTGGGATTACAGGCGTACTCCACCACACCTAGCTCCCACCTGACCCTTTTTAACATTATGTGTTTGAAAGGGTTTTGTTTTGTTTTGCTTTTTGGCTTGTGATTTGGTACCAGATCCCAAATACACTTAAAATTAATCCTTGCTGGGCAGTGGTGGCACACACCTTCAGTCTCAGCACTTGGGAGGCAGAGGCAGTTGAATCTCTGTGAGTTTGAGGCCAGCCTGGTCCACAGGGAGAGTTCCAGGACAGCCAGGGCGACACGGAGAAGAAGCCCTGTCTCTAAAAAAAACAAAACAAAACACACACCAAAACCACGCAAGTTAATCCTTGACTATTTGTGCTGATGAAGAGTTACTCAAGAAATGCTAAGTTAATTGATTTTGTTGCAGTAAAATTAATTATAGAGAAATTATCTTTAAAGATTTTATATATTGTTCCTTTAATGTGTGTATCTGTGTCTGTGTGAGTGTACACCCACTTGTATGCACAGACCACATGCCCAAGTACTGTTAACGTCCATAGGATGTCACTAGGTGTCCCTCTCTGTCACTCTGCCTATTCCTTCGAGGCAGGGTCTCTCCCTGGACCCTTTCTCAGCTAGTCTGCAAGCGAGGAACTCTGAGCTGTCCTCTCATCTGTACTACCACTCCGGGCTGGTCTTACAGGCATCTGCAGGAACAGCCGGCTTTGCTGCACAGGTTCTGGGATCCAAGTGATTGTGACGCCCAGCGAAGAGCAGCAGCTGAGTCATCTCTCCAGACCTGCAGGTTTATTTTAGTTGTTGCTGTTGTTGTTGTTGTGTGGTGTGTAGGAAAGGCTGTTTGTAGAGAAGCTGTATGCACAGATCTGAAGCAACGTGATGAGTCCTGGCAGCTGTGCACAAACATATGAGAGTAGTGAGCTCTACCACGAGAAGCCGCTGGCCTAATTTCTCTGTGTTCAAGCCCTGTTTCTCTCTGTCTCTTTTTTTTTTTTTTTTTTTGAGATTTATCTGTTGTGTGTGGCAGAAACCCAAGCTTGCGTGCTTTTTAAAATGTGTGCACCAGTCTCACAATGAGAGGTGCATAAATTTTTGAATTGGTTTTGTTATGCTGTAGATAAGATCTCTCTAGTAGTCCAGGCCGGCATCAAACTCAGAATTCTCCTGCCTCAGCTTCCTGGGATCTTGTGTTTGTTTATTTATTGAGTCATTTGCCTTTTAGTGTTGATGTGTGAGTCTTTATTACCCTGGAAAGAAATATTGTCATATATACATTATAAATATTTTTTCACAGTTTGCCATACTCTTCTCCATTTTCTGTGCTCTTTGGATTAGCTGACATTTTTTTTTTTGTATTTTTTTCTTTATAAAAAATTTAATCTGTGCAGTGGTGAGTGGAAAGGCAGAGTCAGAGCCTCTGGAGCTGGAGTTATAGGTGGCTGTGAGCTGCTTGGTTTAGGTGCTGCGAACAGAACACTGGTCCTCTACAAATGCAGCAAGCATTCATACTGCTCAGTCATCTCTCCAGCCCTGTTTTTCTCTTCTATTCAGCACAAGTTGTGTCCTAAGAAATCTTTACCTATCCCCAACTTCTAAAGCCTTTATTTCCTTTCAGAAGTTTTACAGTTTTTATTTTATGGTTGCATGTGTGATGTTTATAGATAGTATATGGTTCTTTATATGAAAAAAATTTAATTTTATCTATGGAAGGATGTTCTTTTCCCTTTACACATTTATCCACATGGCTCAATAGTATTTGCTGAAAATAGTCTTCCTTTTTTATGGAATTGCTTTGGCAAACAGGGGGTGGTGGGTTGGATGTGCAGGAATGTGCAGGAGTTTCTGTAACTTATGTTCTGTTGTTGTGCTTGGTTTCATCCCAATTCCTTGCTGTCTTGATGGTTGGTTTTACTGATGATCTGGGCAACAGATGGTTCGAGTCCCCTAACTTCATTTTACAATTGTCTTAGACACTTCCAAGGAAGTTTGAAAATAACTTGCCAACTCTACTTTTAAAAGTACACTGGATGTTTTGATTGTAATTACATTGAATTGACAGATGAATTGAAGGTAAACTGCTGTGTCTTTTTAAAAAAATCATTCTTCCAATTTATAAACATTGTATGTTTCTCTATTTACTTTCCTTAAAATTTATCTCAGCAATGTTACAATTTTCCAGTCTGTCTTCTTGGAGGTTTGGGTGGATTTACTTTTTAATATTTTAATGTGTAAATACAATTGATTTTAGATTTTTGTCTAGTTTATTCAGTATATACAAATGACAAGCGACTTGACATCGCCACACCCACTGCCTTACAGTGCCACTGTGTAGAACTCCTGGTGCCTTCATGGAAAGAAGCATTTCAACTATGAATAGCGCCCCTTCTACAAAGCTGCTTTCTGATAGTAACACAGCCACATCGGCTTTCTTATGCTCACCTCTGCATACCTTTTCCTGCTTTCCTACTCCCAACCTATTGTGGTTTTCATATTTAGCCATGTTCTTGCACAGACAGCATGTTGGTGGGCCCTGCTGTTTGATGTCTGTAAGTTTCTACTTTAGAAAATTTTGTACATTGATGTTTAATGTAATCAGTGATAATGGTTTGATCTTCCCATCTGCCTTCCTGCTCTTTCCTAGGTGCTCCACTTGTGTTTTGTTTTGTTTTGTTTTGTTTTTGAGACAGGGTTTCTCTGTGTAGCCTTGGCTGTCCTGGACTCACTTTTGTAGACCAGGCTGGCCTCGAACTCATAGAGATCCACCTGCCTCTGCTTCTCAAGTGCTGGGATTATAAGCGTGCACCACCATGTTGGGCTCCCACTAGTATTCTTATTCATTTTGGCTAATCAAATATATATTCAATATGTATTAGATTATTATATTTCATTTATTACATTACCTTTTTATATGTGCTCATTATTTCATTATTGGATGCCCTCCCTCCCTGGGGTATTTGCTATGCATTCTTAACTTTCCATGTTCTAGTTAGTTAACACGGTACCTTTTCAGACATGCTACAAAAACTTAAATAGCTAAAGGCTATTTAACCTCAACCTTCCTTCTGCAGTTGTCATGTGTTTTCCATTTTCAGAGGCTTTGTAAGCTCTATCATGTGGGGACCAGCAAGATGGCTCAGTGGCTAAGAATGCATACTGTTCTTCCAGAAGATCCGAGTTTAGTTCCCAGCACCCACATTGTGCTGCTCACCAGCTAGGACACCAGTCCATCTCTAAAGCCTACTTTGGCCCACCCAGCCTCTCTTCTGTATTTGCTAGACATGAAGTATCTTCAGGATAAAACTCTACTTATTTCTACTTATTCCTTCTCTAATGTGCATTTTATACTGTAGAGGAACTTGAGTGAACACTTCTGTAGCATCTCTGACATGAATACTTATCTTTTTAGATTTATTTATATATATATATATAATGAGTTTCATTATGGCATTTCCATGCATGCATATAATGTATTTTGATCATATTCACATACACACCCCCACTGATCCCACTCCTACTGATGTCCTGCCTAATTGCTCTTCTGTGTTCATGTCTGTCTTTGTGGTGAACCAATGAGTTTAGAGCTACTTATGGGAGCGTGGATGTCAGGCTATTTGCAGGAATACAAGCAACATACCAGTGGCTATGTAGTCTGACTTTCCTGAGGAAAATCTCTCTCCCTCTCTCAGAAACCACCAATTGCCTACATCTTAACCATGGGGGGGGGTCCCATGATATCACCAGCTGTTGCCCGTTTATAAATCGTCAGCAACAGGTGGGACTCCATGGGTCCCTCCCTTCCCATGCTATGATGGAATGTTGACGGGCACAAAATTGTGCCGGTAACGGCAGCTGCTGGGGGTTCAAGAGTGCAGCACCCAAGTCATGCTCAGAAGACAGTGTTCTGCATTGCGCCATCCCTTCCCCTCACTCGTACTTTGTTTCCCTTCCCTTTTCTGAAATGTTCCCAAGCCTTGGCGGGGCCTGAGCATTCGACGGTCTCCTATTCTCAGCAGGAAGCTCATTTCTATATCTATGCAGCAACGGACACTCATTCCAAATGGAAGCATCTCTGATACAGAGATTTCTAAGGAATCATCTTAGCTAAGGTTTCTGTTGCTGTGATGAGATCATGACCAAGAGCAACTTGGGGAGTCAAGGGTTATTTGACATCTTCCACTTCCACTTCATTGGCGAAGGAAACCAGAGCAGGAACTCAGACATAGCAGGATCGTGGGGGCAGGAGCTGATGCGGAGGCCACGAAGGGGTGCTGCTTACTGACTTACTCCTCACGGCTTGCTCAGCCTGCTTTCTTATGGCACCAAGGACCACCAGCCCAGGGTGGCACCACCCACAATGGGGTGAGCCCTCCCCACATCAATCACCAATTAAGAAAACACCCTTCAGGCCCACATCTTATGGAGGCCTCCTGTTATGGAGGCATTTTCTCAATTGAGGTTCTCCCCCTCTCAAAAGAGTCTATCCAGTGTTGAGTTGGTATAAAACTAGACAGGACAGGAACCACAGTGTGAGCCTCGGTTCCTTTCCTGGGGAAGTGGAGTACATACCAACTCTTTAAATAGAGGGAAGAAATAAGTATGTGAGCAAGCCACCACACCATCAAACTGATGTCTCTCCGGGGCCTCCTGCCCCAACATCCTTCTTGTCTTTACAGAGATATGCCCGTATGACCTACCAAAGGTCCCCAATGCCACGTCCAAAGCTCTCTCCTACAAGAATGGCACCATCCTAAACTGTGAATGCAAGAGAACGTTCCGAAGAGTAAATGAGTTGGTCTATATAGTTTGTTTAGGAAACTCATGGAGCAACACCTGCCAGTGCACGAGCAACTGTAAGTGTCCGTTTTGTAACCTCAATGGGAAAGGAACTAGGGACATAGGGAGACTACCCAGCTCCCATTAACTCGGACCAACAGATGAAATAAAAGGAATGGTAGACAAATCCATCGGGTAACAGATTTTAGAGGCTTCTGGGATATCCAGTCACTTAACAGTATTTAACGAGTGTCTGCTCGGTCCTAAGCCTGGCTTGATCTATAAGTTCTATGACTATGCTGTTGGCCTTCCTTCTCCCTTCCTCGAGCTCAGAATGCTCCTTCACACAGCCTGTTTCTGTATTCAGTTCTCCATTCTGGGGGGGTGAGACTGTGGAGGAGTTACACACACACACACACACACACACACACACACGTGCAATGAAAATGTTATATATGTATATTTATGAATATATGTACATGTATGTTATATTGTATATTTATGTATATATGTGTATATAACATTTTCATTGTGTATATCCATTATACATAGTATTGTGTTATATACAAATATTTTTATATACACTGTAGAATGAGCATATTCTGTCCCCACCTGATACCCACTACTCTATTCCTCCAGCCTCTTATTAGTTTTTTTGTTTAGTTTTGTTTCCTTGGACAGTATTATTGTACTTTCAGGTCCTATAGATGACACATTTACTTTAGGTACCTATAGAAAATCTAGGAACTACAAATGCAAAAAAAAAAAAAAAACATGATATTTCTCTATTTCTCTTTCTGAGATTGGCTTAATTTGCTTAATACTGTTATCTCTAGTTGCATTAATTTTCTTCTTTATGGCTGAAAATTTCCCATCATGCAGCTGAGCTGAGAGTGGTGGCACATGTCTTTAAACCCAGCATCCATCAGTCAGAGGCAGGTGGATCTCTGTGAGTTTGAAGCCAACCTGGTCTATATGATGAGCCCCATATCAAACAAGACTGCATAGTGAAATCATGATTCACACATGTGTGTGCACACGTGTGTGTATGTGTGTATGTGCATGTATTAAAGGAAAATTCCATACATACCACATTTACTTTAATCACTCCTCCGTTGTTGGATGCCTAAGTGGGTCCCATAACTGATCCATTGTACCATCCAACTTTCTTTCTTAACCCTGAGGATGTAGTGAGTCAGTGAGACCAACCATGTGTGCAGGGCAGAGTTTAAGGATGACCGCTATTGAAGCTCCTGGCTGACTCATTTCCCAACAGATCTCCCCTTATCCTAAGCTGGAGTTCTGATGTCCCCTCACTGAGGTGTCTCTGCCAGCACAACTGGAGGGGTTTTCTGCCTTAAGAGCACGTTTCTTCAACATCAATAGCTTTGAACCACCAGAGGAGAGTGAAGGAGTTAGATGAGGGTTTTGGAGGTAGATTGCTCCTCCCTGCCATGTGCAATGCTGGCCACACTGATGACAAGGAAAGACCCATTTATGCTTGATTCACATTTACACAAGAATATTCCAATGGAAGAATCTTGCATTTCTTCTAGGAATATGTTGTATCAGTTGCCAATATGCATACAAATGCAAATACGGAGAGGTCAGGGCTGGGCTAGGTGTGCCAGTTTCATCCAAGGGCAGCTTTCTTTGTTCATCTTTCCTATCCCAACACGGAGAAATTCTTGGGCACTAAAGAGATGTCCCAGGGTGAATGAACAGCATTTTTCTATTCTGAGCATTTGGGACCTTATTTGCCTTGTTGCTCCCATATTTTCCAGACAATGGCAACACAAGAAAGAAAGTTACACCTCTTCCTGAAAACCAAAAAGAGGGACAAACCACAGAAATGCAGACATCAACAACACAGTCTGTGCACCAAGAGAACCTTCCAGGTAAGGCATGCGGCTCAGCAGCCGTCCTCCAGCTGGCTCCTAGGAGCTGGCCTTTGGTTACACAGAACAGATAAGCCAGAGGAAGGAGGTTAGGCCTGTTCTCCATAGGCAGATGCAATTCATTCTCCTCTCAGAAGACCATGCAGATGGCAACGTTGCCTGATATTGGCAGACCAACTGCTTAGCATTTTAAACCAGTCTTTCTGAAGGCAACATGGGCTATGCTTTAGAAGCATGAGAATTCAACTCCAGACTCAATTCTATTAAAAAAGCATGCATTGGGAATGGCTGTGAACTGAACTAAGCACTGCCCACAGAAGAAACAGGTTGACTAGACTGTGGTCCCTGCTCTCCCAAATTCTTCCTAGTTTTCTCTAAAACACACAGCGATGAACTGTGAGAAAAACCATTGATAACAATTTGCTTCTTACAGAACAGAGCTATAAAATGATAGCCCCAGATAATTATTACTTGTTAATGAAAAGTGGACGAGTGGGCGCACTGTGTCTGCCCACACCTTTCCCCAATGAAATAATAATGCTTAAATTAAGCTACGATGTCAGGAAGAAAGAGTTTGCTAGGGTTGCCTGAGATTTTCAGGGGACCAGTAGGCCATCTGAAGACCATTTATGACCTTACAAAGACCTTTATTGCATCATGTATAATCTCCATTTGAACTCCACAACTGAGTGAATCAGGGAGTGGGAAGACATACCTTAATGACCAAAGAAACTAAGACACGGTGACATTAAACAATTTAGCTAATGTCACATCATAGGGTAAAAGCAAGAGCTCTGGTCCCCTAGGTTAGATGAAGGACCTTTAACTACTTAAAAACTACTCACATTGTCCAATATGGGGGTTGGGGAGAAAGGCCACACTACTGCATTATTGCCATGTGATGGTTTCGGTCCTTCCCTCTTCCTGCCTCTGTCCTGGAGTGGTGTTTTCAAGTACATTTAATGTTTCCTGTGTTCTCCTGGTAACTGGTGTCAACCTCTATAGTTACTGAAGGGTTTTAGGAGAGTCAACATTTTTTTTCTTACTCAAGAGACAAGCAGCTGAACTGGGCATGGTTATATGTGCCAGTAATCTTAGCATTTGGGGAGCAGAAGCTTAAAGCCAACCTGAACTGTATGATACCCTCCCTCCCCACCCCCAAATAACAAAGAAGAAGGAGGAGGAGAAGGAGGAAGGAGAAAGAGGAAGAGGAGGAGGAAGCAGAGGAGGAAAAAGGAGAAGGAGGGGGAAGAAGGAGGAAAAAGAGGAAGAGGAGGAGGAGGAGAGCGCCAGCTGTTTCTTCCTAAGGGATGTTTCATAAATTGTTATAGTTTGGTGTTTACATCTTAAAGAAACAAATCAAATTCAAACAGGTTCTGTCATTTATGTTGTTTCTTGACTTTAAAATAATAATTTTTTCTGAGACTAAACCACAGTCCCTGTGCTGTTATGCAAACTGCAAGGTAACAGAAAATGGCTCAGGTGAGGAACACTCAGCTTCCTGTTTGGGGCAGTGAGTTTGTATGTGGCTCTTTTGGTGATTATTTTGGGTGTTTGGGGGTTTTGAAAATCTGGAAGGTTCTAGGCGTATGAGTAATTTCATGATTCAGAGGTAGACAGTATCTGTATGTATGGATTCTGCATGATCAGATGAAGGGGCGGTTGGTAGGAAATTCCAAGATTAATGCCAAAGAGGCCACAATCTCTGGGGCCAACGTTCAGCCAAGTCTGGGTTTATTCCGGTGAGTGCAGAGCTGCTGAGCATAGGGATCTTTAGAAGGCTCAACAGGATCAATCTGGGTCAAGCTTTCATTGTGGTTTCATCAAGGACCATGATCCATTTCTCTGAGATTCTTCTCCGCTCCAGACATTGGCCTTATCCTGGGTCAGCACCCCAAAGTCCTAGGATGACTACCAACTGCCACTCACTTTGCTCCTCCTCACTTATTCAGTGGCAATACAGAGTGGTCTGCCCATTGACTCCATCTTGCCTCTGTCTCTCAGATGAGAGCACTCTTGCACCTGTCTGCTCTTGCAAAACCCTTGGAGTCTTTGCAGCATCAGTCAAATGAAGAACTCATTCCCCTGTGTAACAGGAACATTTACTCTCCTGAGGTAATTGCTGCCTGGGAGGCTTACTGCCTCCGTCTACTAACCTAGGCCTAGTCCTGGAAGCTTCTAGTCTTTGAACAATCTAACCTAGGCCTAGGATGTTTCAGCCTCTGAGACTTACTGCTGAATAAGCTCACCCTTTCTTGTTCTTTCTGAGCTCTGGGCTGGCTGGTTCAACTCAGCTGTTCTGGCTCAAACTCCTCTCTCAGCTGACTTATTCAATCTGGCTTCTCTCTCAGCCTCTGGGTTGCTCTGCGTGTCCTCAAACTACTCCAGCAGTCTGCTTTAATCTCCTGGCTCCTTCTAATCGTCTCCTCATTTGGTCTTCACCTGAGTTCTCTCTCTCTCTCTCTCTCTGTAACCAGTCTCTCTATTACTGTCCCAGGAAAACTGCCCCCCCCCCCTTGGCCTCTTATTCTGTGTTGCTCTCTTAAGTAGCTTCCCTTTCCTCTCTGTACTTGTAAGAGTTGGGCATATCAGGGCTGGAGAGATGGCTCAGCAGTTAAGGGCTCTGACTGCTCTTCCGGAGGTCCTGAGTTCAATTCCCAGAAACCGTATGGTGGCTCACAACCATCTATAATGTGATGTGATGCCCTGTTCTGGCCTGCGTGCAGGCAGAGCACTATATACATAATAATAAATAACTTTTAAAAAAAGAGTTGGGCATATCCTATTCTGTCAAATCTTTCTTTGATTCATCACTTTTTCTGCCACATCACTTTCAAACATGGGTGCTTCCTTCTACAAATTAACTTTACCTTCATTGTTTAGGATTAAAGGCATGTACCATCAGGCCTGGATCTAAGCTTTTCTTTACCTGAAACTTGCTCTATACCAGGCTGGCCTTGAACTCAGATCTGTTTGTCTCTATCTCCTGGATTTAAAGTTATATTTGTCATCCAGTTGGATTGCACAGACCTAGAAGGTCTTGGACGTGATGTCCTGCCAGAGCAGCCATGTTCTAAGTTTAAATTGCTCTACACCACTGTGCACCCAGCAAGCATCCTCTCTTAACCTGACAAATCCACTGTCTGTCCACCTGCTTAAGTCTTTCTTACTTAATCAACTGTCCGACCCTCGCCAGAGTAACAGTGCACCGTGTGCCTTTTCCTGAGGAGACCTGAACCGACATCTATCTGATCACCAGATAGAACACTGACAACAAAGTAAAGAAACATTCCACCCATGAACCAGTGAGTTATTGGGCTTGTTCTTGGCAGTATGGATGACTCGAATGCAGCTGCATCATCAAAAAAACCCCCACCCCAGCATGGATGACAGCCCCTGAAAGCCACCTCACTGGGGCTCCCCCCATCCCAGGCTCACAGCTCCAACAGTTTGGCTTTCCTCCCCTCAGTCATTGTTACCGCTTATATAACAGTAAGAGAAGAGGGGGTGAGTTTCAGGAGCATCCTGAGATCTGTGAGGTTTGTTTGTTTTTCTGAGTCATAAGGAACTTCCCTCTAAGAGGGAATAATTCAGCTCAAAGGAAATAGCTGCACAGCACTGGGTTCTGTGCCTTTCTTACACCGCCTGCATTTCTGTCAGCGGGGTGGTTCTCAGTACTTGTAAGTTCCGTGAAAGAGTGGAGCAGAAGAGTAAGGACCAAGTTCGAGTTTCTAGAGACCAGAATCACTCTGGGAGCAAGAAGTAACCTAGAGGCACTCACTGCGCCTTCCCAAGCTTGCCCTCAGAATTCTCTTCCTCTTTCAGGCCACTGCAGGGAGCCTCCTCCGTGGGAACACGAAGATTCCAATAGAATCTATCATTTCGTGGCGGGGCAGAGAATTCAGTATGAGTGCATTCAGGGATACAAGGCTCTGCAGAGAGGTCCTACCACGAGCATCTGCAGAACGGTGTGTGGGAAGACAGAGTGGACTCAGCCCCAGCTCACATGTGTAGATGAAAGAAAACACCATCAGTTTCCAGGTAGGTTGTTTCTTTCTCGCGTCCATCCCATTCTTTTCTCATCAGGGTCAAGGTGAGATTCCTCACTACCCTGGGACCTTGGGAAAGCCGCTTGTCTCTCCAGGTCTCATGTTATAAACCATAGAACTGAAGAAACACCGTGGTGCTCTCAGCCCTGCTCTGCATGGCGATAGTTAGAGGCAAAGAACTAATGATCTCTCTAGTGGTCCAAAGCACACAGGATGCTGTCTCAGGGTAACAGTGCTGTTCTGTGTCTAGCTGCTTCTGATCCTAGTCCAGAACTTCTTCAGAACCACAAATACATCCCATAGTTCACAAGGCAAAGTCCAGCTTTGCACCGGCACTGTCTCTTCTTTGTACTTGTCTTTAATGTAGGCATGTCATTTGTACGGTGTTCCATTGTCACGGCACTCCCCTGTAAATGTCCCCCCCTGATCTTTGATTTAAAAAAAACAAAAACAAAAACAAGTATGTGGGACGAGGTTTGCTTTAGCATGTGTGTTCACATACTCAGTCCTGCCCACATACAAGCTGCCTGTGTTAAGGTCCCCTGATCATCTTTGTTCGAGTTCTTACTACATCCATAATCAAAAGTTACTGGAGTTCACTCATCAGTTTGCTACCATTTGCCATATCCGTGACTTCCGGCATGGCTCTCTCAGGATGCTACTTCCTTCCCATAACTTGCTTCGAGTGAGCCATGGCCAGGGCATGCCAATAATTGTCTTTGAAAGAGGTGGGTGGAATGGCAAGACCCTGGTTATCCGAGTTAGGGTCACTGTTGCTGTGATAAAACATCACGATCACAAGCAACGTGGGGAGGACACGGTGTATTTGGCTTGTACTTCCACAGTGCTGTTTATCACTAAATAAAGTCAGGACAGGAACTCAAACAGGGCAGGAACCTGCTGGAGTCAGGAGCTTATGCAAGGGCTATGGGGCCGTGCTGCTTATCGGCTTGCAAGAGGTGGCACTACTGACAATGGCCCTCCCACATGCTCTACGTGCTTACCTACAGCCCAATCTTTTTGTTTGTTTGTTTTGTTTTTTGTTTTTTTGTTTTTTTTGAGACAGGGTTTCTCTGTGTAGCCTTTGCTGTCCTGGACTCCCTGTGTAGACCAGGCTGGCCTTGAACTCACAATGATGATCCGCCTGCCTCTGCCTCCCGAGTGCTGGGATTAAAGCCGTGCGCCACCACCACCCGGCACCTACAGCCCAATCTTAAGGCAGCAGTTCTTCAACTGAAGTTCCTTCCTCTCCAATGACTCTAGCCTATGCCAAGGTGACATAAAACTAGATAGCACCCTGGGTCACTGATCACAAAGGAACCATCAAAGCTCCATTTAGCTCCATTTGATGGTGGTAGTGATGGTGGTAGTGGTGGTGGTGGTGGTGGTAGTGGTGGTGGTGATGTGTGTGTGTGTGTGTGTGTGTGTGTGTATGTTATTTTGGCTCATTTCCAAGTCAAGGTGGAAGCCAAGACTGAACAGGAAGCCTGGAGAGAAAGATTTGCTCATAGTTCCATAAGATAGTCACTGATAGGGTTAGACTTCCACGTTACCAGCTTCTAATGGCCCTGATGTGGAACTGTGTCCCAGAGACATGCCCAGAAAAGGTGCTTTGCCATAGCAGGTGTACCTGGGGCCAACAGCAAACAGTGGGTGGAGGGAGGCATTGGAGTCCCAGATCTCCATCTTGGGCACCAAATACACTGGTTTCTTTCTTCTGTAGCTAGCGAAGACTCTCAAGAAAGCAGAGATCCTGTTCCTGAGAGTGAGACTGCCTGTCCCATCACCACCACAGGTATGGAGACAGCTTCCATGAGCAGACATTTGGCCATCATGCAAGACAGACAATGGCTGTGTAAGCCTCTCCAGCAATGAAGGAGGAGAGGGAAGCCAGCCCTAGCTGCCTCCCTCTCCTCCAAAGCAGCATAACCAACCCAAGGCAGTCTGGGAAGATGGCTCAGTTGATAAGGTACTTGTCAAGCAGAGCATGAGGAACTGAGTTTGAGGTCTCTGCAGCTTGCTGGCCATCATCTAGTCTAGCTGAACCAACAAGAGGCAAGTGAAAGATCCTGTCTCAAAAAATAAGGGAAGCTATGAAGAAAGACATCTGACATTGACCTCTGGCCTCCATAGGCACAAGTGCATGGGCATTTGCATGCACACACACATGCACACACACATGTACACACACACACACACACATGAATGTATACACCCCCTCTGCACGCACACACACTCTAAAGGAAGTATGAGAAGGAGAAGTCACAGGACTAAGTTTGGGGTCTCCAGACAGACTCTGCCCATCAGGCCCTTCACCTCACTTTCCCCACACTGAGTGATGAATCTACTGAGAAACTCTTCCTCTTCCAGCCTCATGCAGTCCTGTGCTGGCTGCATATTGACTCCCCCCTCATCTCTCTTTTCCACAGGCTTCCCACAACTCTCAGAAGCAGCTACGACTATGGAGACATTTGTACTTACAACAGAGTATCATGTAGCAGGTGGGTCAGGTCATCTCATTTATGGACAAATTATGCAGCATGCCAAGATGCAAAAGTAACTTCTATTCACCTGATGTGATTGTCATCTCAGAGAATTACTGTTTTCGTCTGCTAACCTAGAAGGTTCCAGCCTCCGTACAATCTAATATAGGCCTAGAATGTTTTCACCCTCTGTGACTTACTGCTGAATAAACCCACCATTTCTAGTTCTTCCTAAACTCTGGCTGGCTGGATCAACTCAGCTGTTCTGGCTCAAACTCCTCTCCTAGGTGACTGATTCAAATGGATCAATCTCTTGGCCTCTGACTGAATTACTCTGCTTGGCATCATACTAACTTTGGCAGCATGTTCTAATCTTCTGGCTCCTTCTCTAGCTCATCCACCGTCATCTGTGTCTAGCTTGTTCTCTCTCTCTCTCTCTCTCTCTCTCTCTCTCTCTCTCTCCCTCTCTCTCTCTCTCTCTCTCTCTCTCTCTCTCCAACCTGCCTCTGTACAACTGTCCCGGTAAAACTGCCTCCTCCCTATCTCCAATACACTACACGCCCTTAAGAGTCGGACATATCCTATTCTGTCAGATCTTTTTCTGGTTCATCACTTTGTCTACCACTCAATTAGAGATCACTTTCAAATATGGGTGCATCCTTATACGAACTAACTTTACCTTCATTGTTTGGGATTGAAGGTGTATGCTAAGGATGTGTCTGTATTCCATCCTGAGTAGCCATGTTGCTGGATTAAAATCCCTCTACAGCAAGATACGTGTACTTGGCTGGTAGAAATAACCCCTTCTTTCTCTAATGTTTGTCTATAAGGTGACAATAGGACTTTAGTCACTAACATTGTTCAGACCCCCACGGATCAGCTCTAGTGTACTGTGAGCTGTGTTAGCTGCCTCTTGCATTGTTGTGACCAAAAGCCTGACAAAACAAACTGAAGAGAGAAAGGTTTGTTCTGACTCACAGTTCCAGGGTCCAGCCCATCACTATGGGAAACGCATGGTAGCAGGACTCTGAGCAGCTGGTCGTGGTCCATCTACCCAACGGACACTCACGCTCCATGGTTGTCAGGGAGATCAGGGACTGCCTCTTACATGAACTCTGGTGCCCCTGATTTTATCAATTCCCCTTCATGGGGAGGCCCCAGTGGCACATAGAGGAAGGGAAGCAAGCTATCTGGATGAGACCTCATAGGCTGTGCTCATATGGTAGTGGGAGGAGGTCCCCTTCTGTCAGAGGTCTAGGGGAGGGGAATAGGGCGGAAAAGGGAGGGAGGGAGGGAACAGGAAGATACAAGCCAGGGGATAACAATCAGGATGTAATCTGAATACATTAAAGTTAAAAAACAGAGAAAGGCTGGCTATGGTGGTGCACGCCTTTAATCCCAGCACTTGGAAGGCGGAAGCAGGTGGATCTCTGTGAGTTTGAGGCCAGCCTGGTTTCCATACTGAGTTTCAGCCAGAATGGCTCAGAGGTTAAGAGCACTGATTGTTCTTCCAAAGGTTCTGAATTCAATTCACAGCAACCACATGGTGGCTCACAACCATCTATAATAAGATCCTGTGCACTCTTTTGGCCTGCTGGCTCACATGCAGGCAGAATACTATATAAATAATAAATAAATTAATTAATTTTTTTTTAAGGTAAAAAGAAGAAGGATGAATGTTTGTGCTCTTTCATAGGGCCTAGGATGCCAGCCCATGGAACGCTGCCACCCACTTTTAGAGTGGGTCTCCCTATCTCAGTTAACCTAATCTAGATAATCTCACATACACTCCCAGAGTCTTGTCGCTATAGTGACACTGGGTCCTGTCAATCAATATGAACCAAGAGGACCACCAGAGTTAACCCTTAAATCACCCTAAGCCAGTTCCTCCCGCGTACATCTTCAAGAACATTGTACCCCAAACTTTAGTAAGGGAACCCTCGGAAGTCAGCATTTGGAAAGCACAAGTGCAGAGACATCAGCATGTTTAGGATTCCTCATCTTGTTTCAACATTTCCTTCATGGGAGATGCTGCTAGTGAGGCCTGTCCTCTGAGCCTTCCTCAAGTTCCAGCGGCAATCTGCTTTGGAGGCCAAGTGCCAGCCCCTTTCCTATAGATGCCCTTCCATGCCCGTCTGGTCTCTGCTCTGGCTCCTTGAGCCTTCTAAGAAATCCTCAGGGCAGAGGAAGGGAAAAAAGAAGCTGTAGGCTCCAGATGAGAAGGAGGTCCTTGCTCACCTAGAGAATTTTCTTTGGATCCAGCGCCAACCCTGCCCACATCCCCCCTCCGCCTTGCCCACTCCCCAACCCCCTCCCTCCCCCGAGCCCGCCCCCCTACCTGAACTCACTCAGCTCCCTTTCGCTCCTGACAGTGGCCAGCTGCATCTTCCTGCTCATCAGCATCATTCTTCTGAGTGGGCTCACCTGGCAACACAGATGGTGAGTAAGGGCTAAGCACCCCGGTGTCTGGTCCCTTGCCTGGCAGCATGAACACTGCCTAGAACTTCTCAGCTGACAGGCTGGGGAGATAGCTCCATTGAGGAAGTGCTTGCCTTGCAAGCCTGAGGACTTGAGCTCAATCCCCAAAAAATCTTTGTTTAAAAAAAAAAAAAAAAGCTGAACATGGTGGTGTGGACCTGTCATTTCTGTAATTCCAGTGCTGAGGGGGCAGGCAGAGGTGGGTCCCTCAGACTCTTTGGCCGGCTAGCCTAGAGAAACTGGTGAACTCCAGGTTCATTAAGAGACCCTGTTTCAAAAAATAATGTGAATAGTATCCTAAGGAACAAGACTCGAGGCTGACCTCTAGCCTCCACATACACATTTACTCCCTGACACACACGTGTACTCATCCAACACACACGTGTACTCATCCATTCATACTTGCACACACACACACCTAACACACCTATGAGGGGCGAGAGAGGGAGGAGGACTGGGTATGGCGGCACATTCCTTTAATCCCAGCACTCAGGAGCTGGAGGCAGGAAGATCATATCACTGAGGGCAGTCTGGGATGCATGGAAAATAGCTCGTCAGATCCAGCTACATAGTGAGACCTATCTCATAAAAAGGGGGGGGGGGATAAGTCACTTGCTGAGGGATGTAGTTCAGGTGTAGAGTGCTGCGCATGCTCACAAAGCCCAGGCTTGATCTGGGCACCTTAAGAAACCAGGGATAGTGGCTTACACCTATGATCCGAGCACTCAGGAGGCAGAAGCAGGAAAATCAGAAGTCCAAGGTCATCCGGGGCAGTGTGAAATCTTAAATTAAAAACAAAAATACTGAAGCCAGGCGGTGGTGGCACACGTCTTTAATCCCAGCACTCGGGAGGCAGAGGCAGGCGGATCGCTGTGAGTTTGAGGCCAGCCCAGTCTACAAAGCTAGTCCAGGACAGCCAAGGCTACACAGAGAAACCCTGTCTTGAAAAACAAAATAAAAACCAAAACAAAAACAATTTAAAAATTAAAAAGATAAAAACCAAAAAAGTAAATAAATTATTTCTTAAAGAGTTAAGACTGTAAAAAAACATCTTGAGAAAAGCCTACCCCTGACTTCAGTTCATTTCTTCTTGGTGTTATAAGATACAGAGAGACAGGATTTAGTTGACTCACAGTTCTGGGCTGCAGCCCATCACTGGCGTGGGAGGGAGCTGGGTGGCCAGAGCCTGAAGCACTTATTCATGCCATACCCGCAATCTGAAGCTAAGAGCAATGAATTGATGCGTGCTCGTTTATGCCCAGCTCACTTTCCCTTCTTTTCTTTTTTATAGAGTTATAGAGTCTAGGACCCAAGCCCATGGGATGGGTTCAGGCTGGGTCTTCCCAGGTCAAGTTAAGACAGTAAAGACAGTCCCCTGTAGACACGCCCACAGGAAACCTAATCTAGGTAATCCTTCATTGAGATTCCCTTCTTAAAACTAAACCATCACAGTCCCGAAGGTCAAGGGTGTGCCTCTCCTGCCAGAGCAGGTTCTGCGCAGCCCTGATACTCTTAAATCTTTAATAACACAGCCATAGGGTAGGTTCTTCCACTCTTATGCTGTTCATCTGGCCTACTCCTAGTTTTCCTCAAACGAATCAAGTAGAAATCACTGCTGTCCAAACGAGGATGCCCTGATGGTTGTCGCACTAGGAGTTATTCATAGCCCTAACGGCTGACCTGTTTCCCTAAGGTGAAGTATCATGCCTGACAGTCTGTGGCCTCAGTGCTTGTGAGACCTTCTCCCTGCTCAGGGTGAGCATCTACCTGGCAAGGGCCTTCTCGTTTGGTAGCTTGAAAACCAGAACCTTCAGCACCAGAGGGTGGGGCTCTTTGTGAGCAGCGATAGCATAGAGTTTATAATGTGAAGCAAGGAGCTGCCAAAAAACCAGGTGAGTTTCCCCCTAAGACCTCCCAGTACCACAGTCATTAGGAGGACTGAAATATGACCTCAAGATGACTCCTTTGGTCAAAGAACTTGTCCAAAACAAACAAACAAATAAACAAAACCCATCGTTCTAAAATCCTAGAACTAAGAAGCCCAGCCTGAGGCTACATAACAAGACCCTGCACTCACATTTGCACACACTCCCATGTAGACACATAACTAAATATAAGATTTTTTTTTTTTAATGAAAACAAAGTCTACTTTCTAGAAGCTAATTTCATCTAACGGTGCCCTCTTGTGGACATTTGGAAATCCTACCTCGGAATTACTGAAAAAAATCTGATCTTTGCCCAAGGTATTTTGGTTGTTTTGGAAGGAGCACTAGGATCTAGGAGAGTGCAATATCTGCCTCACGTTGGTCAAACTTTCAGGTATTTCATGGTTTGCTTGTTTGCTTTCATTTTTTTTTTTTTTTTGTCCTGGCAATCGAATCCAAGTCCTTGAGCATGCTAGACAAGTGTTCTATTCAACAAAACGCAGCCCTTTGAACTGTTTTGTTAATATTTTTCTCCCTTTTTATGTTTTTTAATATTACTTTTTTGGTGGGGTTGACCCACTTAACACTGCCTGTGTGGGGGAGTCAGAGGACAACTTCCAGAGTCAGTTCTCTCCCTCAGGCGCCAAACCCCTCGCCCACTGAGACATCTCTCTTGCCCCATTGGATTGTTGGGTTTTCTTTGTTTGATTTGCTTTATATCATTTGTTCTCAACCTCCCTAACACAGGGACCCTTTAATACAATTTTTCATGTTGTGGCGACCCCCAATGATAAAATCATTCAGTTGCTACTTGATAACTGTAATATTGCTAATATTGTGAATTGTAATGTAAGTACCTGTGTTTTCCAATGTTAGGCAACCCCTGTGAAAGGGTCATTCAACAACCACTCCAAAGGGTCATTCAACAACTGCCCCAAAGGGTCATTCAACAACTAC
>OU015749.1:7344216-7362465 GCA_907169655.1 Acomys percivali | reverse complement strand
CCCCAAAGGGTCATTCAACAACTGCCCCAAAGGGTCATTCAACAACCGCCCCAAAGGGGCCAAGGCCCACAGGTTGAGAACTGTTAGCTGGGTGTGTTGAGACAGATTTTCCGCTATGTAGCCCAGGCATCTTTGAACTGACAGCAGTCCTCCTATCACACAACTTTTTAAGTGTGGGATTACTGTGGTAGCTGAGCACTAGGTGTGGAGGGAGTTTTTACACTTTTGCAGAAGTAGGCAGCCATCTTCATGGATCTGACTGTTAGACATTCCCAGCACAAACCTGCTTGGAGTCTGTGAAGTTCCAAGAGAGATGGGAAACCTCAAACCATAATGTAGCTCTGTAAATTCAAACTTAAATACCATTAAAAATCTCTTCCTGGAGCTGAGAAGACAGCTGGCTAAAGTGCGTGCCTTATGAGCTTAAGCCCAGAACCCACATTAAAAAAAAAATAGCTGAGCACAGTGAGCATGTGTGATCCCAGGTCTGGGAAGGCAGAGACAAGCAGCTCCCTCACGCACATGGGCCAACCCGCCTAACCTTCTCGGCAAGTTTCCGGCTAACCAGAGACTCTGTCTCAAAATATCAGAATAACTGATTTCTGGGGAATAACAACCAAAGTCGTTCTCCGGCCTCCACACACAACACACACACACAACACACACACACACACACACACACACACACACACATGCACACACACATGCACACACATACACACATGCACACACATACACATATATACACACACATACACACACATGCACACACATACACACATGCACATACACATGCACACACATACACACACATGCACATACACACACATACACACACATACACACATACTCGCATACACACACACACACACACACACTTCAGTTCTTTAACTATGTTAACCAAGTTTTCACTGCTAACATATGTCCGTTGGCTAGACAACAAAAGTGCAAACTAGCACCAGCTAGAAACAAGGCGTCTCGACCCACATAAATCACTCAGTATGTTTAATTGCTACTATTATTCCAGTTCAGCAGTTATTATTCCATAGGACTAAAAGGGGGAAAAGTCCACAACTGCCAAGTGTTGGATGTTGCACCATGGGCCACAGATATACAAAACTCAGCCCTGCCCTTGGGAACTTACAGAGTAGTAGATTGGAAGATGCCTTGAAATTGTTTTGTTTTGTTTTGTTTTGTTTTGTTGTTTTTGTGGTACTGAGGAGGTAGAGCAATAGTGGAGCAGTTTCTTAACCCTATTACTGAATCTCTGGTACTGAAGAAAAAGATGAAAGGGAGGGAGGGGGGAGGGAGGGAGGGAGGGGGGAAGAAGATTTGTTGAAAGTCTAAGCTGGGGATATGTAAACAGAAAGGGTGTCTAATCCACATGGGATTCAAAGACAGTTTACTGAACTCACAGCCTCTGAAGGGTCAGCTAAACTAAGGCAGGAAACAGCATCTAGCAGAGAAAGCTGGGGTGCCTACAGAAATGTGAATGGTGGGGTGATGCCCGGGAGAAGGCAATCCTGGGTGAAGGGGTGTAAAATGAATGGGGACTGTGGCCACAAAGATACCACACTGCCCAGATGGACAGAAACACTGTCACGGAAGATGAGAGGCCCACAGGGAAGAGCTAGGATGTCATGCTGGGGTGACAGTAGCTCAGATCAGCTCTCCTAGGAGAGGGACGGCAACTCTGAGCTTCTGAGTGTTCAGAAGGCCCTGTAGAGGCCACATTCACTGTGGACCATGTGCTGGCAAGTTGACTGTGATGGAATGAATCCACATAGAAGTCGGTGATCGCTCTCGTGTGGGTCTGTGGATCTGACTGGAAGGAGGAAAACAATCAAGCCATACAGAAAAGAGTTGGCCAAGTTAGTGTGATTGGTCAAGTGGATGAAAGTAGGGAGTAAGGATGAGGGGTGAGTCAGAGAGGGGCCCTGGGTTTCTGAGATAGAGAGGGGTGGTAACCACCAGATCCTACAGCGAAATGTAAAGCGATGGTCCCAAGTAATATACTCTGTTAGCCACAAGCACAGCCCCTTTGGACATCCACGTTGTCAGACCCACTCAGCCTCTATATCTGTACCGTCCAGCCTGGAGTTAGCGGGGGTGTGGTGGGGGGTCGGGGGGGTGTATGACTTCTTTGGGTTCTTTCTCAGAACACTGAGCCAGTTTTGGCCTCTGGAGGGATGGAGAACACTTGAGGTTGGGTTACACCAGGCAGGAAGGTAACAAGACCCCAGGTGGAATTTAAGGTTAGAATCTCAGGGTTAAAGTGCACTGTTCAGTTCACATGGGTGGGGACCATATTGCTCTTGGTATACTATGACACACGTGGCCGTGACTGAGTTAATCTTCCAGGAAGAAGAGTAGAAGAACCATCTAGAAAACTAAGAGCAGTCGGAGGCCAAGAGAAGCTGGTGGAATCATGAAGCTCAAGCAAAACCTAAGAAGAGAAACGCCAACTCAACCGGTGTCTCCTGTTGATCCCATGGGTTCTAGAAAGTTCTGAAGCTGCCGGACATGGCAGCACATCAGGAAATTGCAACTCCATCACTAAGTTGGACTTCGCCGTTGAAGAACGGGATCTAACCATTTCTAAACAACAGCTCTAAAGTCTTTAATGGGACAGAGGGCCCAACGGCACTCTAGGTGTTTTGGTTTTGTGTGTATATGTTGATGAGAGCTAGAGTAGCATGGACACTTTTCATGCCATATATAATATAGAAAAGGCAGCTTTTAGGTTGACTTTACTGTAACCTCCCAGTCTGGAAAGCCTATTAAAGCCCAGCACAAATGCTCTCCTCCTCCTTCTCCTCTTCCCCTATCCCTCCCATCCCCCATCTCCCTCCCATCTCCTCTTTCTCCTCCCCCTCCCCCATGCTGCAACCCCCTTTCCTTCTTCTTTTCTGCTCTCCCAAGCTGATCCTAGCCACATGGCTCCTTTCTCAACCTCTGGTTGCCTAACTGGTTCGTTCTTCTGATTTCATCATTTACCGAGCAGCCTTTAAAACTCTGGGCTGGTGACTAGGACTCCATGTTCTTAGCTCAATCCCAGACAGGGGAACCCCCCTTTACATTGAAGCTTCAGTTTTGAATTTCTAAAGAACAGAAACTACGGCAGAACAACTTTTGGGTAACATCAACACAAAGTGGGCAAGCTGCGGGGAACCATGGAGTTTCACTCTCCAGAAGCCTCTGCTAGGGTCAGTACCAGGAATGGAAGGCTAAACTAGATCCCGGGATGCAGATCATACTAGTCAAATGCTTTATTAACAGGCCACTGTAAGAGCTGGTTTCTTTGGAATTGCTATTAGTTGCACTCCAAATTTGGCCTGAGCGAATTTGATGTCTGCAGGTGACTGCACAAGGAGAAGACATGTACTTGGTACATATCATGAAAACACTGAAAAAAGAAAGGAATGCTTTCAATGTTTACAGAAGAGAGGGAAGAAAGAAAGAAGCAGAGGGTTCTATACTAAGGGTTGACTATGGACTGCCTATCCTGGCCATCATCATATAACCACCCCTCAAATCCCCCAACCCAGAGTCACCAGGAAGCCTTGTGAAAACAGACTGTGGAGTCAGCCCTGTCTCTGAGTCAGTAAATGTGGAGTTTGGATTTCTCTCAAGCTCCTGGGCAGTGCCTTTATGCTGATCTCTAGACTGCACTTTGTGACCCACTGGGCTACCCTGTCTTGTTCTCCTCATCCACTGCTGCCAAAAACACCTGGGTTTCCGTCACCCAGCTCCAGATGGCGTTCTTCTTCAATCTCTTGTACGAAATTTCCTCTCAGATGACTTGAGTCAGATGTTGGAGCTTAACAGTATTTGGGGGAGTCATAAGAAGCTTAAACTATCAGTCTTCATTTCTGAAAATGTTACGGAAGGAAAAAGACAAAACCAAAACCGAAGGTCAGACAGAACCATTTTGGGTCTTTTATGTGACCAAATATGAATCAGACTTTTTCTGTCTCTGGCCTCTCCTTTCCAAAATATGCCTTTGATTGGGAGGTGGGGGACGGGGTTAAGTAGAATATCAAACCACTAATTTTAGAAAAGAAACGGAAAAATCCAACAGTTACACTCTCACTGAAGAGCTATGTGTAGAGGAACACACCTGGGAGCCCAGCACTTGAGGCAGGAGGATGAGAGTGAGTATGAGGCCAGCTTGACCCATGCTGCAAAACCTGCCTTACCCTCCACCCTCTCCATAGAAAACCTTACTCACATAAAACTAAAAATTTAACATCCATCTGTGTACCACGAGTGTGTCTGGTGCCCAGGGTGTAGGATTTCCCTGGAACAGGTGGTTATGAGCTGCCCTATAGGTGCTGGGAATTGAACCCTTGTCCTCTGAAAGAGTAGCCAGTGCTTTTAAACAATGAGCCATCTCTCCAGCCCCATTAAATTGAATTGTGTTGTCATTATTCATTATGGGAGATGGGGTTATGGTAACAAATTTTTTTTCTTGATAATACTAAGATGTTTTCTATCCTTCATAAGTGTGTGGTGGAATTTTCTAAAAGCTACATGTGTGGTGTTGTCATAAGTCTGTTGTTAACATATAATGGATTTATCATGTTGTTTATAAAAGAATTAATAAATAATATTTTTAATTTTTCTTGGTTTTGGTTTTTAAGATGATTAATATTGATAGATACTAGTTTACATTAAGAAAACCTTTGGGATCCTCAATAGGTTTTTAATGGTTTTAATATTTTTTAATAACATAAAAAGCTGACAGATTATGCTAAAAAGCTTCTGCTTCCGTTTCCACTTGATTTCCCTCAATGACAGATTGTGACCTGGAAGTATAAGCTAAAACAAACCCTTTCTTACCCACAGTTGCTTTGGTCATGGTATTTATCTCCCAGCAACAGAAAAGTAAAATAGGGCGGCTTTCTCCCAAGCTAATAACATTTTCCAGCCTCCCTGCAGCCAGGGGAGGCGATGTAATTAAGTTTTGAACATATGGATGGGAGTAGAAGCAGTGTGTGTGATGTCTGGGCTGTGCCTTGCAGAGAATGCAAGCTGCATTTCCTCTCTTGGCTCTTCTCACTAGCAGGCGCATGGCCTTGTGGTGGGAGCTAGAACCACCAGTGACATAGAAGCCCATTTTATGTTTGACAAGGAGACAAAATTGAGGAAGTCTAGACATTTGCCAGATGCTAGGAAGGAGTTGCAACGTGGCTGATTGCACTAGACTGTACTTTGGCTAAAAATACCACTCCAACTGAGGCCACTGACTCTTGCCTTTGTTGGGACAAGAACCACCATTCCCCTCTGTTCAGTCATCAGCTCTTATACATATCCTCTTCCCACTCCAAGTGTTTTTCCTGTGGTAACATTAGCATCGAAATGTTTTACTAGAGAGCAAGAAGCAAGACTTGACGTCGAGCAGACTCAAGTCACTACTTGTTTTGTGTTGAATGACTCTCTGCTTGAGAGTTCCCCTACAGCAGGTAAGTACATGAGATGAGATGGCATGAGTTCTCTTTCCTAATTGGACTACCCCTTTACTTGTCTTTGGAAATGCAATCACTTTACAACAGCCCTGAAGGATTTCTGGAAACGGTTGGTTCATATGGGGATATTCCCATCAGATAGAGTTCCTGGGTAAGCGGGAAAGAAAAAGCTGCTGAGATTTCCAAAGCCCTTCCTCTTGTTTTCCACGCCTCTCTTCAAGAGGCGAAGGGATAAAACATGTTTCCCCTTCTGTGGAAATACCAAGAATTGGGGTTTTGTTTTTCAGTCTGGTCCCTCGCCCATACGTCAAAACCTTATGGGTGAGCAGACATAGGTACTTGCTGCCAACGTGATAATTAATTCAGTGTCTGGAAATACAGACCTGACTCCATTAGCTTATCCTATGAACTCAACGTGCACATGTTTTTTCCACGGCACACGCACAGGCACATACACATACGTGAAGCCCTTATAGGAAGAAAAACTAGAGGCAGAAGTTGAGGATACAGGCTTCATTATGTTAAGTTGGTCTTTGGATAAACCTGACACTACTGGTGACATAGAAGAGAGAGAGAAAAAAAACCACCTACGTATTTGGTGTTTTTTTAATTTGAGAAAGCATCTCACTATGCAGCCCAGGCTAGCCTTGAACTCGGAATCCTCTTGGTTCGCCTTCCTAGGATTGCAGGCATGCACCAACTTACTCAGCTCTAACTTTTATTTTTCTTGAGCCCTGAACTTCCTATGTATGGAAGGATCCCCTCTAACTTCTGGTCCTCCTGTCTCCACCTCTCAAGTGCTGCGCTTATAGGCACACACCACCATGCTCCATTTACAAGAGGCTGGGAATAAGTCACAGGGCTTAGTGGAGGCTAGCCAAGTACTGGAACAAACCAGATTTAAAATAAAAAATCCTGAGACAGACACCAGGATACCCTCCCATTCTGCCTTTTTCTGTTCCTTCAAATTCTCCCACAAGTAGAGTCCTAAGTTTTGCCCCCTAGGCTGGCGGTGGAGCCCAGATAAGCCTGAACTCTAGAGGTAAACACAAGTGAGAACTTCCGATCCACATCCGTCGAGACGGAGGTTTGCAAACACCATTAGAACACCTACATGCCGAAACTCCATAGCTGGTGAGACAGGAGGCCAGGTGAAGTGTTTCGGCTAGCAAATCTCAGGAACTAAGTCACGCAGCTCTCTTATAACCACCCACACGTGGATTTGGGAACATAAAATCGCTAGATGTTAATCTGTTGGGCTGAAAAACATTGCACCTGACGTGGGACCAGAAAAGCGGAGGAGCGGGAAACAAACAGAACTGGTTCGCTTCCTGCCCACTCAGGGCCTCACAGGGAAAGAAAGGGGAAAGACTGGCTAGTGAGACGGTTGAACCACAGCTTCAGTCTTCGCGGTGCTTTGTGATTTGTGGAGGAAGGGCAGGTCTAAGCTCCATTCCCTGTTAAACTGAGGCACCTGAGAACTCGGAGCTCTCCAGCTGTGTTTTGCGACCAACCACTACGAATGCAAGTCCTGCAGACCGGAAGTGGGGCAAACAAGGGTGCGTTGGAGACATCTCTCTGAATTTTCCTCTAGTAAATGTGGTCCAAACAAGATCCACGGTTCCCATTTGCCCTATTTGTGAGGAAAGGCTAGCTGAGGGTATGAGGAGACATACCTCCCAGGGGGATTCATGAGGAAGGTGCTCAGGGACCTTGCCACAGCCCAGGTGGGTCTCCAGGTAGGCAGCGTCCTGGAGACTGAATGGCTACCAGAGATCTGCAGGCTGCTGCCTGCTACACTCCCTGTCCATCATAAGGCATCGTTGACATCTTGATGCACACGGGACAAAAGTGAGGCTCCTGGTGCAGTGTGTGACTACCCACAGCCTCTTCCATTCTCCCTCCCCAGAGTGCCTGGTTGCTGGAATCCTAGCAGTAGGAAGCCAAGGAAGAGTGAGTGAGTGAGAACACTGAAGTCAACATTTTAAACCAAATTCTAATTGAGTTAATAATCGACCTAGGAAATTACTGAAGTGGATAAAGGAAACAAACTTGAGGTGAAAAAAAGTCCAAATGAGGACAACATGTAGGCCAGGAGCTTAGAATCAGATATTAACCACGATGACCCTAAAATAGGAGTCTCATCCTAAATCCTGAGGCCAACCTGGTCCTTCGTCTTAGGAAGAAAACACACACACACACACACACACACACACACACACACACACGGTATTACAACTCTGTTTTCGTTACTGTGATCAAACACTCGACGAGAAACAACTTAAAGGGAGGAAGGCTTGTTTGGAATCCCCGTGACGCCACCCACCCTGGCAGGCATGGAAGAGGTGGGTCACATCTAGAGTCAGGAAGCAGAGATTAATGGGGTACTCAGTGAAATGGTACCATCCACATGCAGGGTGGATCATCCCTGCTCGGTCAAATCTTTTCCAGAAGCATCTTCATAGACACACACACAGGTGGGTTTCCACAGTGATTCTAAATCCCATCAAGCCAGCAATCATTATTAACAATTACAAATTCAAAGAAATCCGGAAAGACATATTATGGGGTACACTGGCTACAAGGAGAATTCATCATACTATCTCAAAGTAGTGAGGGGCAAACATTCTGCCAACTGAGCTACATCCCCAGCCTTTTTGGTTTGGGTCTTAGATTTTTAGACAGTGGCTTGAGGCAGGCTAGAAAGGCAAGAAAAAATTAGGGAACTATGAGAAGGAGAAGGAGCCCCTCACTTTGGAATCCGGGTAACGATTTTAGCATCCGAGAAGCAAGAATTCTAACACAACTGACATGTTGCTGACAGAGAAATATCATTCCTTTTGTGTAGGGATGTGTTATGTTAAAGTAACAATGAACCTGGTGTAAGGCTCAGGTATGCGACCTGGAGTGGGGCCTCCCTCATGCCTCCACTGGGCATTGTGGGAGAATCTCAAAAGGACTGTTAGCTCTGTGTAATAAAGGTATCTTGCCTTCTGGGTCCTCAGCCTCTTGGCTGTGAAATATGGCCAACTCTTAGTTCTAGGTTGTGCTTGGCCTTTCTGAGCTTCTCCTTCTTTGAACTCTATTCTGAACCCTGAATTTTAAAAGTATCTTTATGGGGCTGGAGTGATGGCTCAGTGGTTAAGAGTGCCGCCTGTTCTTCCAAAAGTCCTGAGTTCAATTCCCAGCAACCACATGGTGGTTCACAACCATTTGTAATGTGATCTGATGCCCTCTTCTGGCTGTCAGGTGTACATGCAGGCAGAACACAGGGTATATAGTAATAAATAAATAAATCTTTAAAAAAATATATCTTTATTATGGTGGTACACACCTATATCCTGGCACTCTGGGAGCTGGGCAGGTCTCTGAGAATTTGAGGCCAGCCTGGTGTACAAAGTGAGTCTAGGACAGGCAAGGCCACACAGAGAAACACTGTCTTGGAAAACAAAAAACAAAAGAAAATTTATTACACCCCAAATCTGTACCATGTTGCCCAGTCCTGGCATTTTTTTTTTTTTTTCTGCAATGAGATCATGAATCCCAGTTTGGCTCTAGAAGATTAAGGACACTTTTCAGGTAGCTGAGGGTGACACCAGGAAGCTATGTTACTGTCCCCCACACATCACTCACAGAATGTCATGTGACCCAAGCTGGCAATGAAGTTGCTGTGTAATAAGACTGGCTTCTGGTCTTTTTGCCTTCACCTCCCATGTGCTGGAACACCAGGTGTGTACACTACCACGCCTGGCTACTTCTTGGTTTTGATATTTGCAAAAATGCCCATCATAAAAGAAGCGTTTATAATTTTGAAGCACACGAAATGTTAGTATTCATTATACTTTTATTTTTACATCTTATTTTATGTTTTGACCGTGTGCATACGATGCCTGGGGAGGCCAGAAGAGGAAGCTGGCCCCCCTGAAACTGGAATTACAGATATTGATGCGCACCATGTAGGCGCTGGGAACTGAACCCAGCTCTGCTTGGAAGAGCATCCAGTACTCTTAACCGCTGGGCCGTCTCATCAGCTCTTTCACTGACTATAAGAGATTGGGATATGTGGTTTCTGATCCTATTTCTGAATTTTTATTGTGCATATTTCATATTTATTGTGCCAATCTTAAAACTTTTTAGGGAAAAGAGGACAAGTGCAGAGCGTTCACCGTTCCCTGCTGTGCCCAAGGGACAGGTAACTTCAATCCTACATCTCTCTACATTTTTTCCAAACAGGACCTACACGTATTCTCAGCAGCACCATAATGGTGATGGATATGATTTAGGGAGCTATAGACTGAAACTCGGGTGTGTCTGTCTTCCTAAAGGCACATCTACAAAGATAGGGGCATTTCTGACTGAGCACTCAGTGTTTTCCCAGGGCCAGATCCAGTCCTCCATAGCGTGGGGCTTGCCTTAAAAATCCCAAGGAAGTTTTTTTTTTTTTAAATTAAAACAACAACAACAACAACAACAACAACAACAAAAACCCACACACTTTAAAAAAGAATGTTTTCTTAGATTTTGAAAAGTTGTCTATTGTCTAGAGGAATTAAATGTGCGGCGTAGAGATGAATAACTTGCCTTCCTTCTTCCTCCTGCCTCCCCCTCTTCTTCCTCTCCTCCTCCTTTTTCTTCTCTATACTTTTCTTCCTCCCTCCCCCCTCTTTTTCTCCTCAGTCTTTTCCTACCCCCTTCTCCTCCCTTTCCCTCTCCGTCTATGCCCCTTCTCCCAGCTCAAACACTTGGCATTTTCTTTAGTTGGTCTCCGTCTATGCCCCTTCTCCCAGCTCAAACACTTGGCATTTTCTTTAGTTGGGAAGGCGCTGCCAGAATAAGGCCAAGCGAACTGGGCGTCTGTCACTGCCAGCGCCACTGCAGGCAAGCAGGCGGCAGGCAGCCAGGACACAGCTGCGCTCCTTTCTTGGGGCCGGAGTGCCACCAGGAAACTGACCTGGGTGTAGAATTCACCCTCCGCTCAGAACTGCCTCTGGCAGTCGCCCAGGGACGCGGAGAGCAGACAGTCAAGCCGCCGGGGCTACCCCGGAGGAAAACTCTGAAAGTTGCAATTCGAACGACTGAAGGCCAGCAGCCAGGGCAGGTGACAAACGAACGAGGCTGAAGTCAGGTGTGGGCGCAAAGCGGCAGAGTGGACCTAAAGGAATTTGCCGCTACAGTGAAGACAGCATTCGGGAGAGAAAAGAAGATCACCGGCTTGTACAGGTGAGGGCCCGGCGTTTCAGGGTACAGGAGCAGCCTCAATGGGGAGGGGGTGTCCCTGTGGGCCGCCGGGGCTTCTTCCGAAGCAGGGGTGGGGATGCTGAGTCACAGATCTGTCACCACTTAGCACCTCTCTGCAACCCCCGGGGCTAAAGCAAAAGCGAAAGCGAATGCTCCTGGCTGCCGGCTGGTCGGGGAGCTGAGCTCTGCACCTCCAAAGGGACCTCAGCCTTGCGTCCTGGTGGGTCACTGCGAGGGACAATCGGCCATGGCCTCGCCGCAGCTCCGGGGCTGTGGAGTCCACGCCCTCCCGGTGTTGCTGCTGCTACTGCTGTTGCTCCCGTTGGTGACGCCGGGTAGGGAGCGTCAGGCGCCTGAGCAGGGGCGCAGAGGGGGACCTCAAAGCCCAGCTGAACTTGACCTGTGGGGGGGTCATATCTTCCCGGGGCTAAGTCACGGGTCCAGCTGGAAAGGATCGCGGCAGGGCGGGGGGTGGGGTGGGGGGAGGACACGTGGAGGTCGCCTCGGAGAGCACAGATAAGAGCAGTGGCCCCCTGCCTTTCTCCAGGCTGGCTCCCGGGTCACACGTGCAAGGGAGTCAGGGAGTCCAGCGACCCCACCGGCGGCGGCGGCGTTTGGTGACTTAGGGAGAAGAGCAGGTCTGACAAGATCCGCAAGAGTTAGGGAACTTGGAGCAATGTGTAGGTGTGCCTCTGCCAGCCCACCCGCTCAGCTCTGGGGTGTCCCGCGCCGTTGTGGGGTTCCAGGAGGGGCTACAGGAAAAACCATGCCTCATAACTTTTAGGTAAAAAGTAAATTAGGTGGAAGGCACTGGGCAAAAGACTGCACTCCCGGGGGTGGGGGGCAGGTTGCGCATCTGAACGCTAGGAAACAAGTCCCATTTCTCAAGTGCGGGGCTGGGATGGTTGGAGAGAAGAGAAGAATGTGCTCCCAGGAAAGAGATGTCATGTGTTCCAGAACGTATCGCCTAGACCTAATCTCATGAGGAAGAATGAGTGAGACTCTTAGTTTTGTTCCAAAAGGTCTAGAAGGAAAAAGAAAGAACAGATGGGTCTAGCAACGTCCCGACCTGGGATGCTTCATCTTTTATAATCATGAAATTCTTCAGAGTCTGATAAAAATCTATGTACGCTCTGTACAGAACTGTGCGAGAAAGCACATGCTTACAAATGTGCACATGATTTGGGGGCCCAAGGACTCACTGAAGTCATCAATGGACTTCCCCGTGAGTTAGTAGAAATTCTTTATCCCTGCGTGGGTTTTAAAGCAAGATTTCCCAGTGATGGGCATCTGATCCAGTCTCCTTGGGACTTGGCCATAGTCATCCCACTCAGACTTGTTCCTGGGGTTAGCTCTGTAGGGGTGTTATATTGTGGAGTTTCATTTTCCCAAGGCTGTGATTCTTGGGTCCCCACCCTCCCATCTGTAAAGCTGGGTTTTGCTGGTAAATTCCTCTTAATTGGATACCAGTCCTGAGATGCCAGAAATAGCCTGAAGCTATTTCAAATAGTCTGAAAGCGAATGTAGTTTTCTCCCAGCTGGGCTTAGAGAAGCGCCTCTCTATTGCCTGAAAAGGGTTTCTCCACAGCTCAGGTGCTACACAACCTCATGCTTTGACCTAATGATGCTGTCAGGTGGCACCTGAATCTTGTTTTGTTTTGGTTGGTTGATTGGTTGGTTTTGTTCTGTCTTGTTTTGTTTTTCCAAGGCAGGGTTTCTCTGTGTAGCCTTGGCTGTCCCATCCTGGTTTTAAGAACAAAACTGACTCTAGTAAACTGTGCCTATTTAAATTGTACAGTTTGTTAACTTTCAATATAAAAGTATACACCCTTGAAACTCCCACCACTATCAAGACAAGGACAAGCCCATTACTGCCAAGCTCCCTGCGTCCTCCAAAGCCTTTATCTCCTGCCCCACTCTGCAATGGCTTATCGTCGTTTGGATTTGTTGCACTTTCTAGGATTTTATATAAGTGGAGTTATGCAGACTGTGCTCTTTCTTGTATGGTTTCTTTAGCTCAGTAGTTACTCTTCTTATCAACAGTGAATTCCCACCAAATGTAGTGGAGAATGCTTACCATCCCAGCACTGTGAAGGCTGAGGCAGGAGGCTCTCTAGTTCAGGTATAGTCTGGCTACATAGTAAGACCTAAAAGCGTAGTAAATAAATAAATAAACAGTGACTACTGAGGAGATGGCTTAGGAACAAGAGTTGCCACCCAGAGTTGAGGACTGAACTCATAATAGCTGGATGAACAGCACAATAGGGTGGGATTAGAGACAGAGGCAGGAGAATTCTGGTGGAGAAACAACAGGGAGGGGGAGGGGAAGAGGAGGGGGAGCGGAGAGAAGGGGGAGGGGGAAAGACTCAAACAGTGTAGAAGGTGAAGAATGACTCACCACTCCCTTTACCTCAGCATACTAAGTGCTGACATTACGTACCCAGCTAAACATTTATTGTTAGAGCCATGGTTGAGCTTTCGTTGCCTCATTACTGTTGGGTATTTAGGTTGTCTCAGTATAGCAATATTTATGAGGTAATGTGTTGGGAAACTATATTCTCTCTCTCTCTCTCTCTCTCTCTCTCTCTCTCTCTCTCTCTCTCTCCCTCTCTCCCTCTCTCCCCCTCCCTCCGTCCCTTCCTCCCTCCCTCTCTCCCTCCTCCTCCTCCTCCTCCTCCTCCTCATTTTTCTTTCCTTGAGACACAGAGACTGGCTGGCCTAGAACTCTCTAAGTAGACCAAGCTGTCCTTGACAGAGATCTGCCTCCCAAGTGTTCACCACTATGCCTGACCCCAGTGATTCTCTTACACAATCCCTTCACGTGTGTTGAAAGAATTGCATTAGTGTCCTTCATCACTTGGAAGACTTGATACTCTTTTGGGCAATACAATGAGGGACTTTAGGGTCTGTGGAGGAAGCACATTGCTGGGCTGCGTGGTGGACAGGTGCTCTAAGACTGTAGGAAACAAACTGTTGTGAGGAGAGCCTGGAGGCTGCAAGCGAGATTGAGGTTTCTGCAACAGTTCAGTGTGTGGTGAAGAAATCCTGGAGCAGAGGTGGTGTCTCTGGGAAACTAGGGTGAGCGACGTCCTCCTGAGTACAAAGAGTAGGGAACAGGCTTCGTTCTTTCCCTACAGACACCCGGCTTTCTGACCTTCAGCATTGATTAGGAAACCTAATTAGTGAGCCTGAGGGAAGAAGAAAATGGATGAGTTCGGGGAAAAGAGCTAAGAACAGCCTGTTCTTACTGCTCCATGAGGAAGTGTGTTGGGTTGGCTAGCACTTCAGCCAGGAAGGTAAATAGGTTACCGGAAGCCCAGATGCCCTGACTCTTTGGGCATCAAGGTGAACTTCCAGAGGGCAAGAGCCACATTTTCTCTTCTTGGTGTCTGACCACCTGTTACGGTGTTCAAATGGGAGTGTAAGGAAAAGAAAATGCTAGAATGAATTCCAGGTAAAGAATGGGAGGGACATGCTGACCGGACAACTCTTGAACTCCAGATACTTGAGTAGGCCGGGGCGCCTTGCCCATCTCAGACTCTGTAAAACCAACTTGATAAAGAAGCCTGATCCACAGGTTCTGGGGAACAGAAAGAGGTGTAGCCTTATGCTTCATGCAAATGATCAGTAGGACTGGCTATGTGTGAATCTTGAAAGTAGCATAATTGTAAGTTAGCTCCAGTTTCCATAACTTTATCCACTACATGGGCTCATAAGGTCAGAACCTAGAAGTACCTACTGTATATGGGGCTTAGACTCGGGAAAGGAGGACTAGAGAACTGTGCGCTACACTCACCGTCTTCATAGTGCTTGTAGTATAGGAGACAAAATGAGACTTGCTTGCATTGGCTGTCTCCCATCCAAAGGCCAGCCAGGCTCGACCTTGCTTAGCTTCCAAGACCAGACAAGACCTATAGAGTTCACTATGGTATGGCTGTAGACTTATATTGGATATGTAATGATACGTATGGAGACATATATGTATACACACATATATATATATATACATATACATAGAGATTGTAATATCATTATAGTATTAAAAGATAAAATTAAGGCTGAAGGAAATGAAAAGTTATCATTACAATAAAATGTATTGTGTCAGGCATGGTGGCCTGGTCAGGCACGCCTTTAATCCCAGCACTCGGGAGGCAGAGGCAGGTGGATCGCTGTGAGTTCAAGGTCAGCCTGGTCTACAAAGCAAGTCCAGGACAGCCAAGGCTAACACAGAGAGATCCTGTCTCAAAAAAAAAAAAAAAAAAAAAAAATATATATATATATATATATATATATAGCTTCTAATGTAATTGTGAGAGCATATAGCTTTGTAAATTAAATAACTCACCACCGCTTGGGCTGTTTGAATTGGCTGCAGTATTTTGATATCCTTGTGCATTCAAATATCAACTGTGCCTGTTTATCTTTGAGGACCATTCGCGCTGGAAAGACCCAGTATAGACTTCTCTTTTTAGCAGAAAGACAAAGTAGATAATGCAAAGTCCTCTTAGTACAAAAAAACAAGAAATTATTAAAGTATCATAAATACCTCTTTAAATTGATGGTTGGTAGAAGATAAATTTACTGTTAAAAACAAAATAATAATAATAATAATGCATTGGTGTACTAAGGTGTATGTAAAAGAAAATGTGTGATAACAATAGTGCAAAGTCTGGGAAAATTATATGGAGAACAGTCTTTAAGGTTCTGGGGTGTGTGTGTGTGTGTGTGTGTGTGTGTGTGTGTGTGTTTGTCAAAAGAGAAAATTTGATGTCTATTCTATAACTCTCTGACTTATTCCTTTGTGATAGATGTAATTATGTAATTCTCTCGCTGAACCTGGAGTTAGGCTGACAGAGATCCTCTTGTCTCCCCACCCCCAGTTCTGGGGTTACACATGCACACAACCACACCTAACTTTTTTATGTGAGTGCTGGGGATTTGAACTCAAATCTTCACACTTGGACAGCAAGAACTCCTACTGGCTGAGCCATCTCTCCATCCCTGTTTAAGGTTCTTACCCTGTAGGTGTTAGGTGATATACTATCACTTGGTGGCAAACAGTGGTACCCTAAAGCGACCTCTAAAGGAATATAATAATGAATCTGGGTATGGGGGCTTGTGTCTGTTCTCTCAGCACTTGTAAGACTGAGGAGGATAATTGCTGTGGGTTTGAGGGAAGGCTGGGCTACATAGTGAGTTCTAGAACAGCCTGAGCTGCAAAGCAAGATCATGTCCAAAACTAAAACCCAATCAATAAGAAGTAATGAAAATAAAGTGCAATAATGATTTCAATAGTAAGACAGTAAAGGAGACAAAATAGTATCATGAAATATGTTCAGGTAAGTCGTGGCCTGATCACGTCAACAGGAAATCCCATAGGACCTATAGAATGTTATTGAGTGTGTTCATAGAGACTGTCCAATACCAAGTCAATATAATTTTGTAAACTAACATGCAAAACTTTTAACAACAAGCCTCCAGGAAATAAAAATTTAAACATATTATTTTCAGTGGCATCAAAAATGTTAAATCCGGAACTCATGAGGCCCCAGCCCTACCTGAGTAGTTGGCAGTTAGCGGCTCCTGGCAGTTGGAGAGTCGTTTCTGTTTATGGGTGTAGCCGCTGGTAGGGCCACCATTCTCTGCTAAGTGACTCCGGAGCCATGCTCACGCAAGCAACTGTACTAAAGCTCTGTGTCATAGCTCAGCAGATAAAAGTACAGCCTGCTCCTCCAGAAGACTTAGGTTTACAGCCACCTGGAGCTGCAGGTCCAGGGCATCCAGCACACCCCCTTTTGGCTCTACTGGCACTAATTAATCACTAATTAAGAAAATCTCTTACAGGTCTGCCTACTACTGATCTTATGGAGACATTTTCTTAACTGGGAGGCTCCCTCCTCTCAGATGACCTTAGCTTGTGTCAAGTTGACATAAAACTAGCACATTATACATTTTAAAAGACAAAAAAGCAAAAGAGGACTTTATTGAAAAGAAGGAAATTGGAGGGAGAATAAAGGTGATAAGAGGAAGGAACTGGGGAGTGAATATTACCAAAACACATTATACACATGCATGAAATGAACAAAAGTTAACTTTAAGATATTTTTTAAAAAGTTAAACCCTTAAAAAAATAAAAATAAATTAAACCCTTAGCACATCTGACAGAAGATACGCAAGGCTAAAACAGGCTGAAAGCTCAAAATGAGATGGTTCAAGGTAAAGGTGCTTGTTGCTAAGCTTGAAGACATGTGTGTGAATCCTGAAACCTCAGAGGTGGAGGGAGAAAGCTAACTCCTGCAAGTTGTCCTCTCTCTCACACGCGCGCGCACGCACGTACACGCACGCACGTACACGCACACACATGCACACATGTTCACACACATGCGCACGCACACACTCTCACGCGCGCGTGCGTGTGCACACACACACACCAGCTTCAGGACTTGTTATGAGTAGGGAACAGCAGGTTGTGAAACACACCGAGGCAGTAGAGAAACAGGTGGGGACATACATAAGCACATGTCCTGGCTCAGGGTCCCATGAAAACACTGCTGGAGATCTGCCCATGTGATATGGAGAGAGGAGCACAAACCCTACGGAAGATACATGTGAGAGGTTAGCTGTCAAGGAAGGAAAGGTCGAGACAGCAAAGCTCACCTGACTTGGATCCAACGAGCCCACATGATGGAAGAGAGCTGATTTCTGCAGCTTGTCCTCTGACTGCCACACAAAGCCAGAGCCTGAGTACCCACCATAGATATGTTGGTGATAGAGAGATGATAGATAGATAGATAGATAGATAGATAGATAGATAGATAGATATGATAGACAGATAGATGATAGACAAATGATAGATGATAGATAGACAGACAGACAGATAGATAGATGCAAAATAAATAAACAAATGTTAGACTTTAACAGAAAGGAAGGGTTGGATAATGTTAATTTAGACTTAGGAAGGAATATGCTGAGAAATAAATAGCACCTGCCTAGGAAACTACAATAGTGAGCTGGGGCGGGGGGGGGGGGGGGGGGGGGGGGGGGGGGCATTTGAGATGGTTTCATGTAGCCCAGGCTAGCCTCCAATTAGCTATATAGCTGAAGATGCCCTTGAATTTCTGGTCTTCTTGTCTTTACCTCCTGAGTGCTGGGATCACAGTCGTGAGTCACCAGGCAGCAGGGTCACAGCACTCGGGAGGCCCAGGTAGGCAGATCTCTATGAGTTAGAGAGCACTCTGTCTACATGGTGAGTTCCAGGATAGACAAAACCACGCAGAGAAATCTTGCCTCAAACAAAACAAAACAGAACCTAACAAAAAAACATGCCTGGCTTTAATACAGAGTAGGGGATCAAGGCCAGGACTTCATGCGTGTTTGCCAAGCACTCTACCCACTTAGGGGAAAAAAAAACAAATTCAGGAGGAGTGCGGAGAGATGGATGAGTAGATGGAATATGGAGTAGCAAAAGCAAGGAAGAGCTGCAGAGAGGTGTTAAGGCAGGACCCACGCGCAGGCCACGCTGAGGTCAGAGGGAAGCAGGACC
>OU015749.1:7242386-7344206 GCA_907169655.1 Acomys percivali | reverse complement strand
GGACCCACGCTCAGGCCACGCTGAGGTCAGAGAGAAGCAGGACCCACACACAGGCCATGCTGAGGTCAGAGAGAAGCAGGACCCACACACAGGCCACGCTGAGGAGGTCAGAGGGAAGCAGGACCTGCACACCGGCCATGCTGAGGTCAGAGGGAAGGATGCGGGAGCATCAGCAGACGCAGATGCATAGGCTCGAGCGCCACATTCACTCCTCTTTCCATGAGCTGTTCTGGTTTTGCCATTCACTCATTTATCTACTCTTTTTTAAGGTTTATTTTTTTTATATTTAGTTTGTGTGAGTGTATATGTCTGTGGGAGTGTCTGCCATGTGCAGATGCTGTGTACATACCCAAGGGGGGCCGGAGGCGGTGTTAGGGCCTCTGGAGCTGAAGTTACAGGTCGTCATGAGCCACCTAAGGTGGCTGCTGAAGACTAAATTCAGGTCCTCTGGAAGAGCAGTATTTGCTCTTAACCACTGTTCTTTTCAGTTCCAACTTGTTTTGTTTTGTTTTTTAACTCCGGTCATATCAGGAAGGTTTGGACAACAGGAGGAGACCCTGTACTTGCCAGCAAAGAGCATGTTCTGCAAGGCCACAATGACTGAGTCCTGACACAGGAATGTTCTGGAAGTACATCAGACCTTGTTGACCAGATTGAACTGCTTGCCCCACTTTCCCCTTACCCTTCTGGCTAATTCTTGCTCATCCTTGACCTTTTTTCGTGACGGCACTTTTTCAGCGATTGCAAATTAGACAATATTGTCTGTCACTCCCAGCTGTGTCCATCTGGTTCATCTACTGCCCCCTGTACACCATGTTCCAGGAGCAGGGACACCCCAGATGTGTAGAAGGACCAAGCAGAACTTCAGCCTTCGGGGAAAGGGTGTTCCGTGCAGAATGGGTTACCTCTGCAACTGCAAAGGCAGGAAATGGCCATGCAACAAACGGTTCTTAGGCTCCTTTGCCTCCAAGGTTTTAAAACAACCCATGACAGGGCCTGTCAGTTCTCCAGGGGCTGGGGGTGAGGAGCAGATCCCTGATGGCCCAAGACAAGACAATAGCATTAAGAAGCAGGCTTGGGGTGGGGGGTGGGGGGGGTCCTGGAGAGATGGCTCAGTGGTTAAGAGCACTGCCTGCTCTTCGAAAGGTCCTGAGTTCAACTCCCAGCAAACACATAGTGGCTCATAACCATCTATAATGTAATCTGATGCCCTCTTCTGGCCTATGAACAGAACACTGTATACATAATAATAAATAAATCTTTAAAAAAAAAGAAGAAGAAGAAGAAGCAGGCTTGGGGCGAACAGCAGAAAGGATAGTTCAGCTAGATGCCTTTCTCTGGCCTTTCTGCTGGGGACCTCTAGGTCCCTGGAGATACCGATCTGAGGCTGGAGACCATCCACTCAGAGATGATGTAATGATGTAATATCTCTCCCAGAGGTCCAAAAGTCCACGCACAGTTCAGGCTTTCTCAGAAGGAGGGAACATTTTATCAAAGATCAAGCCTAGTATTTTTCACTGGACTCTTCGTTCTGGTCTCCTGCCAAGTGTTCTTAAGGTTACTTAAATTGACTTTTTAGGATTGTTCCTTCCCACCTCACCCCATTACTCCATCCCTGAGTATCTTCTGAGCAACGTAACATACAGCAAAGTATCACAAATGCAGATTTTTTTTTCACAAATGCAGATTTAAAAGTTTGGAAACATTGAGCTAAAACATGGAACTGATAAGCCACATACACACACACACACACACACACACACACACACACACACACACACTGTGTGGTGTAGACTTTAGAGACTGAGGTGGAGGAATAAGGTCCACTTAAAAGCGCACACATTGCTTGGATCCCTTTCCCCTCACTGGGCTGCTTGGTCTGGCCTCAGTGGAAGACGATAGGCTTAGTCCTGATGCGATTTGATGTGCTGGGGTGGGTTTGTGAGAGGGTGGCTCCCCTTTTCTGAGGAAATGGAGAGGGAGGGAGGGTGAAGAGGGTGGGAGCAGGAGGAGACGGAGGAGGGAGCTGCAGGATGTAAAGTGAAACAATAAATAAATTAATGTGGGAGTGGGGGAGCACAGCCATTGAGATGGGTCAGTGGGAAAAGGTGCTTGCTCCCGAGTCTGATTTGACTGCCACCCCTGGCGCCTGCAAGCTGGAAAGTGACAACTGAGTGCCACAGCCTACCCTTGACTTCCACAGGTGTCTGTGGTACAAGTCACACACACACACACACATAAATAAGTGGTGGTGGTGGTGGTGGTGGTGGTGGTGGTGGTGGTGGTGTGTGTGTGTGTGTGTGTGTGTGTGTGTGTGTAGTTCTTTGAGACAAGGTTTCTTCATGTAGCCCTGGAACAGAGCAAGTTCCAGAACAGAGCTGAACTCGAACTCACAGAGATCCTCCACCTGTCTCTGCTTCCTGAGTGCTGGGCTTAAAGGCATGCACCACCACTGCCCAGCAATAAATGTTTGGTTTTTTTGTTTTTTTTTTTAAGTTAAAGCCTTAGATTAGACATTTAGAAGATTCTATAAAGAAGAATGTGTAAAAGGACCCTCACTGACAGCATTGATGCCATGACCTGGAGATGGTATGAGCAGGCAGGCTGCGGTTCACACTTCTGTGTCATAAACAAAACACCATTTGCTCTTCTGCACTTGAAGACAGTAGCAGCTCCCAAAGCATGGTTCCTGAACCTGCAGGGCCTGTACCATCTGGAACTTGAAAATGCAGATTCCTGGGCCAGGCCTCAGATTTGCCAGCCCAGTAGCTCTGGCTTGGAGCCAGCTAGTTTTAACAAGCTCTTCAGGTAGGTCCACACATAACTCCTGAGCATCACTGAAAAGGAGGACCTGAGGTGACAGGAGGCAGGAAGCGGCAGAGCAAGAATTATACATGACGATGAAGAGCTTGCCCTGGGTTACAAAGCTACAGCTAAAATTCCACATGCAGGACAGCAGAGTTAACAGCACTGACTGGGCCCTCCCTGGTCATAGAAGAGGAAACTCTAAAAGGTATGAGTAGGTGTTAGTAAGAAAAGGGGCAGCAAGTCAGCAGTGTAAAAACCACCTCTAGGTCTGAGTTACCTCACTTAGGATGATCATTTCTAGTTCCCTCCATTTCAAGAAATTGTCCTCACCAACTGATGGCCTTGGCCTGAACTGTCAGTGGCTCTTGGAGTTTCTTCAGAGAAGAATCCTGACAGAGCACTTGCCTATTGTGTGAAAAGCCCAGAGTTTGATCCATAGCACTAAAGAAGAGAAAGAAAAGAAAAAGTTACAAGAAGTCAAACACATGGGGGTGGAGAAATGGTTCAGTGGTTAAGAGCACTGGCTGCTTGTCCATAGGACCTGGGTTTGATTCTCAGCACTCAAAGAGTGGCTCAAAACCATCTGTAGCTCCAGCTCTGGGAAACCTGACAACCTCTTCTGGGTACAAAGGATACATGTAGTTCACATATATTCAGGCAAAATGCCCATACATATAAAATTTTGGTGTTTGGTTTTGAGGCAGTGTTTCTATGTAGTCCTGGCTTTGCTGGAGCTTGCTGTTCAGACCAGGCTGGCCTCAAACTCACAGTGGACCCTCAATTTGTTTCTAAGGCCTCTGATCTCACCATCTAAAACTCCTCATTTCTACAACACACAGCTCTCCCACCGCAGCCAGTGTTAGCTGTAGTTTTGCAGTGTGGGTCCAATCCCAGCTATCATGAGAGCCAACCTATCTGTAGCAGCTCATCCTCAGCACAGCTCATCTTGTTCCTAATTTCTTCTGAACACATGAGAATAATCAGAAACATTGACTCCCTGTGTAGAAAGAAAACAACCCCAACTAAATCACCCCAGGAAGTCAGACACCAGCTTGCTATTGAAGAAAAGTCTTCATCCATCATTCTTTCAGTTGTTTGCTTTAGACAAGGTCTCATGATGTAGCCCTAGATGGCCTGGAACTATGTAGACTAGATTGACCTCAAACTCACAGAGTTCTGCCTACCTCTGTTTCCCAAGTGCTGGCATTAAAGGCATGTGCCTCCATACCAAGCCTACCCATAATTCTTTCAACAAGTATCTGTGCATCTAATATTTCCATTGTACCACAGTCCATTGTATCAGGAATACACTGTTAAGCAATGTAGACATAGCCTGTATTCTCTCATATCTTAGACTTCAGGTGGTAAGATATACATTAATCATATAATCTCAACATCCTAAGTATGAACTGTCAAGGAGGCTAGAGAGTAGGGACGGGAAGATCACAGAACCTTAGGACTAGGTTACCAGCAAGCAAATGAAGACTCTCCAGGCAGGGAAACATGGCAGCCAGCAAGGAAGTGTAGTGGGAGGTAGTCAGCTGAGAGTGTGGGTTGTGATGAAGTCAGGGTCATGTGGAGCCAAAGAGAAAGGCATCTAGAAGGGCAGATGCTAACAAAACCTTGTAGGCTTCTTATACATTTTGGTGGATTTTTTTTTTTCCCTGTGAGAGTGGCAGGCTGCCAAGGGAAGAGTAAGTCAAGGATGCCAGGCTAACAGTTATGCCGGTTGCTGGTGGCGGCATAGAGGGACACCAATATGGAGACTCTTGCTGTTGATAAAAAAAATCAAACAGACAAACAAAACCCAACAGTGTGACATCCCTCAAGCAAGCTTGATCCAGAATGGAGAAAGATGAGTAGCTTTGAGAGCTATCATGAGCATAGAGATGGGTGGGCAACGGAGGGTAAAGGGATGGTTTGCTGATGACTTACCTGGCTGTCTACCCTATGGGACCCATAGGGTAAACTCAACCCTGGCTCCAACCCTATGTATTGTGCCCCTATCAGGACACACATGAGCAAACCCCAGCCTCCTTATCTCTCTCCTATCTTGCGGACTTCGTAGGCACCACATGTCCAACCCCAGTAGCTGTTGAGCATGCAGACATCCGGGTCAAGAGTTACAATGTGAACTCCAGGGAGAGGTACGTCTGTAATGCTGGTTTCAAGCGGAAAGCCGGCACATCCACCCTGACTGAGTGTGTGATGAACAGGAACACAAACGTCGCCCACTGGACAACTCCTAACCTCAAGTGCATCCGTAAGTAGCCAGTCTCCACATTGCTCCCCTGCCTCCTGCCAAGGCTGACCAGAGAGTAGAACTGAAGTGTGGGAGCCTTGGGAGCCAAAGAGATCTGTTCTAAGATGTGGAGCTAACTAAACCAGTAGGACAAGAAGCAGCCCCTCCTGGCATGAGAATACATGGGCAATGGGTTCTGTCATCTGAACTTGGTTCATATCCTAGCTCTGCCACTAACTTATATGTGGGCAACACCCTTAGTCTCTTCCTTCCTTCCTTCCTTCCTTCCTTCCTTCCTTCCTTCCTTTCCTTCTGTCTTTCATTTCTGAGACAGGGTTTCTCTGTGTATATCTCTAGCTGTCCTGGAACTCGCTCTGTAGACCAGGCTGGCCTCCAGTTCACAGCAATCCGCCTGCCTCTGCCTCCCAAGTGCTGAGATTAAAGGCATGCACCACACGCCCAGCAACCCTTAGCCTCTTGGAACTCTGGCTGGTCACCCAGAAAATGAACCTGATGCCAACAGTGGTTTGTAGAATTAAGTTAAGTTCACTAACCCAACCATCACTATTTCTTTTGGCAAGACAATACCAGGATGGATGAGGGTGTGTGCTCAAACTCACCACCCAGAGAGCTTTTTGGACCTCTCACAAGGCAGAGGGCTGCAGGAAAACATACACTGTTCCTGTTTGCTAGGACCCGGGAACTTGGGTAAACCTAACAAATGGAATATCCCGTGCTTACCCACCAGTGTACTGCCCAATTAACATCAAAACAACAACAACAACGAGTCTGGAGAGATGGCTCAGAGGTTAACAACACTGGCTGTTCTTCCAAGGATTCTGAGTTCAATTCCCAGCAACCATATGGTGACTCACAACCATCTATAATGAGACTGAGTGCCCTCTCCTGACCTGCAGGCAGAACACTGTATACATAATAAATAAATTAAAAAGAAGAAAACAAAAATGTTTTTTAAAAAGCAGTGAATAAAGAAAATGTCAGGAAGTGGTGGCACAGGCCTTTGTCCTATTACTTGGGAGGCAGAGGCAGATGGATTTCTAAGTTCGAGTCCAGTCTGGTCTACAGAGTGAGTTTCAAGACAACCAACACTACACAGAGAAACCATGTCTCGAAAACTAAAAACAAACAGAAAATGAACAATAATGAAAACATGAAGGTTGTGAGAATCAACTTTAAAAAGTGGCATATAGTCTTCCGGGGGCGGGGGTGTCTCTGCTCCAACAAGCATTCACCACATAGTCAGAATATGGCTAGCAATAGCTAGTACACTCATGCATAACTTACTCGAAAATGCCCAGCTCTGTCTTCTGGGAACTCCTGGAAGAGCCAGGCTTTCTCCCAGGCTGCCATATCGCCATCCACCCCTACCCCCCACACACTCAGCTTCTGAATGAAAGCTCAGCAGAGGGAAGGGAAGGAGGGAGCCCTGATATCCTGGAAACCCAGAGCCAGAAACAAATTGGCCCATGGTACCAGCTGCAGTTGAAGGGTAAAGTCCAGGAAGACAAAGACAAATGATAGCATTGGAAACCAAAGTGGAAAACTGGCGCTTCTGCGTTCTTGGGAAGCGGAGTGTGCCAGGTAGTTTTACGTTGCTGTAACTAAAAGCCTCTTTCAGGCTCATGATTTGGTTCATAGTCCACTGTCACTCTACTTTATTTTTGGAGACCATGTCTCTCACTGAAACCAACACTCACTGGTCGGCTGAGCAGTGAGCTTCGCAAAGCTGCCTGTCCCCATCCCCTCACAACAGCTGTAGGGTTGCAGATCTGTGCCATCCTGCCCAGATTTTTACAAGAGCACTGGGGTCAGAACTCGGCTTCTTAAGCTTGAGCGGCAGACACTTGACTGACACCATCTCTCTAGCCCTGTAATCGGAATTTCAGAACCCAGAGGCTGAAGGGCCCTTTAAGGGTTTTACTCCTTGGCCATTTTACCATCAACACCTCCCTTCATTGTTCCCCCCTAGCTCTCGTGCACTGGCTACATCCCCTAAATAAGTGAACTTCATTGAGTGAAATTTTATTTTCCCCATGATAAAATTTGATTGATGCCACATATATCATTCCATATAAAAATACCTAATGACTGACCTGTGGGAAACACTAGAAAAGCAGTTTACAGGCTGTGTACTTGAGTCAGGAAGCTGATTTTTCCTGTGCTTCTAGCTTTGTCCCAAGAAGCCAGAAATGGGCGTACACTGGTGCATTGGTGTTTTTTTTGTTTGTTTGCTTGCTTTTGTTTTTGTTTTGTTTTGTTTTATAGCTAGTTCTGAAACTGCTCCAGATTCTGCCCTCAAAATCAGAAATGCCATGTGACTATTCTCTCTCTAGGAGACCCATCCCTGGCTCATCAGAGTCCAGCGCCGCCTTCCACAGTAGTGATGATAAAGGTGACTCCACAGCCGGAGAGCCCCTCCCCTCCTGAAAAAGGTAGAAAAACTAGGGAAATTTGCAGTTCTGTCATCTAGGATCTACTTCTCTACCAAAGATACCATGGCCCTCTGCTGATGATCACTGCAAACCCGGGCAACAGAACTTTATAAGGTTGAGAACTCATAGCCGGGCATGGTGGCACATGATTTAATCCCTGCACTCAAGAGGGAGAGGCAGGTGGATCTCAAAGTTTGAGGCTAGCCTGGTCTACAGTCAAGAGCAGAGGGAAATGCATGCGTGCATGTTCAATTGCATACTTGCGCTGTGCTCAATTTCTACTCTTTTCTTAAAATTTTTTATTTACTTTTATTTTATGTGCATTGGTATTTCGCCTGTGTGTATGTCTGTGTGAGGGTGTCAGATCTTGGAGTTACAGACAGTTGTGAGCTGCCATGTGGGTGCTGGGAATTGAACCTGGGCCCTTTGGAAGGGCAGTCAGTGCTCTCAACCACTGAGCCATCTCTCCAGCCCCGTCAATTTCCACTCACAGTGGGATGGATCTTCTCATGTCAATTAACTTAAGATAATCCTCATAGACATGCTCACAGGTCAAACCAGTATAGACAGTTCCTCGCTGGAACTCCCTTCCCTTGGATCAGGTTAAAGATAACCATCACAGTGCTATGCTACAGAAACACTGCGTGAGCATCGCTCCTCTCTCAGTCCCTGCCTTCTTCTTTTCTTCCTTTCTGACAGGGTCTCACTATGTATCCCAGACTGGCTTTAAACTCACAGTCATCCCACCCCACCCTCCAGAGGGCTCGGATAACAGTCATGTGCTGCTGGACCCAGCTCAGTGCTCTATACTTCGCTTGAGTGTTATATAATGTGCTCAATGTTAAGGCCATCGGACGCCTGTGCTCTCCACCCTATGGTCCTCTTGTTTTTCATTAAGTTCTTGGTTCTTTTTGTGTGTGTCACATCATCCGGTTTGTGGTTTCTCCCTTGTTCCCACCTTCTACTCTCAAGTATGGGGACTTCTGTTTTCAATCATTTTGACTTGCTCTATTGGTCAGACCTTCCCGTGTTCCCCGGGCTCAGCTTTCTGATACACAAGGGACTTACCGAGGACCTCCAGTTGGTCTGGGGAAAGATCTAAGAACCAGCAGCTTTAGAAGCTTCCCAGATGGTTCTTAGGCATCCCAGGGTGAGGACTTGTGTTCTAAGGAGGATGGAGAGGTTTCTGAGCTTCATGTCACTGCATAGTATAGAAGGCTCGGGCTCAAAAATTAAAAATAATAAAATAGAGCTGGCACTGTAGCTCATTGATAGGATGTTTGCCTAGCATGCATAGGGCCCTAGGTTCAACTTCCAGTACTATAAGGGAAAAAATAATATAATAAAATAAAATAAAAGAGGGTCTCTTCTGTCAAATAGGGTGCATGTAAACGGGAAAAAAGTGGTAGGAACTTGACCCATTTAACGTGGAAGAGATCCATAAGCTCCTTTGGAGTGAATCATGCAGTGTTTACTCAAGACACAAGAATGATCAACTAGTCTCTCTCAGCCTTTCCTCTGTGTCCCAAATGCTTGGCCAGACATTCCTCATTGAGACAAGAATGTGCAGTCATGGCTTCGACACTAGCTGGTATGATCGTGGGTGCTTGAAAGTGAATGCTCCATAGGGCTGGTAGTTTAGGGATGGGGAGGTACACATGGGCAGTACCAACAGACTGAGGGCGATGAGCACTTCTTACACTGTGGATGCCTGGCCAAGAGAGTATGAGGCCAGGACACACCATGCTTCTAGAGCACCAAGATGCTGGATGCTGGATGCTAGCACCTCAGCCTAGATGTTTGCCACCGTGGAAGACCCCTTTGCAGTGGGAAGAGCGTAGAGAACAGGGAGGAGGTAGGCTAGTTTACAGTTTAGATGCCCATCTGCCAGTGATGACCAAGGAAGAGCGAAACCTAAACCCAGGCATCCTCCATGCCAGCAGGAACTACATCACAGCACTCTCCTCGGATAAAGCGTTCAGGGAAGCTGGAAATGAGCTTCTTCTTATTTCCAAATGTCATGCCAACATATAGAGCCAAGTATGGTGGCACACGCCTCTACTCCCAGCACTCTGCAGGCAGAGGCAAGCAGATCCTTATGAGTTTGAAGATATCCTGGTCTACTTAATAAGTCCCAGGCCAGCCAGGGATACATACTATAGACCTTGCTTTAAAGAAGCAACAACAAAACTGAAAGGGAAAACCACCTGTCTTCTGCAAATACAGTTCCACTTGTGTTTTGCCATCAAGTCTTTGAGAATATAGCATACGTTCTCCAGAGAGCAGGCATATCTGCTCACATCCCCTGGTTTGTTTGTTTTCTAATGTATGATAATAAATGAGTATTATTTAGAGGTATCACAAGTCCCATTGTCCGGTGCACAGTCTAGTTCGGAGACAGTATTCTGGGCATGGGCTAGCCCGGACAGGCTCACTAAAGTGGATCCTTGGGTTCCAGACACTGGTCTGAGTTTTTGTGTCTCTGTCTTGGAATTCCTGCAGAGCCAGAAGCTTTACTTCCCAAATCAGATACCACAGTGGCCACAGATACAGCTCTTGTGCCTGGCTCCAGGCCACTACCAGCCCAACCAACTTCTGCAGGAACCACAGGGACAGGCAGTCATGGGTCCTCCCGAGCCCCATCGCATCCAACAACAATGACCTTGGAGCCTACAGCCTCCACCTCCCTCGGGATAACAGGTTAGCCTAAGCTTTGCATGAGGACAGGCCAGTTCCCCATACACTGCTTCTGAGACCTGGGTTGAGCTCTTGCAGGAGGAGGTCTGCACTAGCGTTGGACCACTTGGGCTCAAGCCGGAACTGACTGGGTGGTCCAGTCACCTACTGCCCACCATCGTGCTTAACTGGTCTCTGCAATCCCCACTGTAAGGGTAGCCAGGAAGGAAGTCCCTCCTCTCAGATATGACACGGTTTAATTGATGTGCATGGTAGAGGATGGCAGGAACGTCTGACAGTGTGGAGCTGTGATCTGTGGGGTGAGGAAGCCACTGGCTATTGCTCCTTTCTAAGACATGGCTTCGGCGTGACCAAACACCTCCGCAAGCTAGCCTGTTTGGTTTGCTAAAACCAGTTTGACTTTTGCCAGCTCCGAGTCTCTTATGGCTGTAATACTGTAGCTAATCTCTTCAGCTTTGTGAGAACCTAGTGCTCTTGGGACTCCAGCCCTGACTCAGCTCTCCTTTCTCCCTTGCAGGGATGTCTCCGAAAAGTTCCAAAACAACAAAAGGTGAGTATATTCGTTTGTCTTACGCGTTTATAACTAGGAACTACAAAGCAGACCCAGCATGCTCAGCAGCCTGGTTCAAGTCGCTCTAACACAGTCACCAGCCTCTCTGAAATGTCCCCATTGGAGAATAACTTATAATCCCCTATTTATGGAATTTGCCATTGGACATGATTACTTAAGATTGGTAGCTTCTGTCACACTACTGATGTACAAAGCAGGGAGTTAGTAAACCACAAAAGAACTTGACAGTTCAGCTACTCGTAGTTAAGCCCCGCTAGGCTCCACTTACATCCAGCGTGTGTAAGCAAACCTGCTGCTGCCATTAAGATAACATCAGTCTGCCAGAAATTGCATGGACCTCACCCAGGCTGGTGGAGCACCGTGCACTGTGCAGAGAGATAGTCAGACTACTCCATCTAAATGGTTTCTACTGGGAAAAGGCATGGAGCATCACAGAAGAAAAAGAAAGAGGCTTACAAGCCACGCAGGAGGAAAACAAAAACAGTGTTTGTGAAAAGGAGGAAGACAGATCTTGGGGAAGAAAGAAAAGGGAAAGAGAGAAGGGAGGGCCAGGGTGCAGCTCAGTGGCACTGAACTTGCTTGGCAAGTCCAAGGCTCAAGCTTGGTCTCTAGTGTCATAAAAAAAGGGTGTGGGGCATGGAGAGTAAGACTCTTCTGACACGCTTGAAAAGAAACAAAGGGCACTGCAGAGGTGGCTCAGCGGTAAAGATTACCTACTGCTCTTGCAGAGGACCAGAGTTCAGTTCCCATCAACCCAGAGAGGCAGCTCACAACCATTGTAATTCCAGCTCCCCGGGTATAACAGCCTTTTCTGGCCTCTGTAGGCACCTGCGTAATTGTATGTGCACACACGTGCGCACGCACACACACACACACACCACATGCCACACACACAAATATTTTAAGAGGATAAAATAACATGGTTATAATTTAATATGGACAAAATTCTTTTTTTAATATTTTATTTAATTTAAATTTATGTGTGTTGGTGTGAGGTGTCAGATCTTGGAGTTACAGACAGTAGTGAGCTGCTATGTAGGTGCTGGGAATTGAACCCTGGTCGTTTGGAAGAGCAGTCAGTGCTCTTAACCACTATGCCATCTCTCCAGCCCCATGGACAAAATTCTTTTTGTCTTCTATTCGTAAGTTTTCCTGGTGGAGGATGGCTCACTAGCTTCTGTGGTCCTAACATGAGAAAATCAAATGTAACTTTAAATATATTAGTAGTTTACCGGTTATAATAGTTTCATAAATGATAAAATGCAAGTCAGGCCTGGTGGTGAAGGTCTGTACTGAGGCTGAGGCGAAGGATTACAAGCCCAAGGGCAGCCTGGACAACTTAGTGAAACCTTATGTCGAAGTTAAAAGTAATGCCAGGCGTGGTGGCATGCATCTTTAGTCCCAGCATGCAGGGGGCAAGGGCAGGTAGATCTCTGTGAGTTCGAGGCCAGCCTAGTCTACCAAGTGAGTCTAGGACAGCCAGGCCTATTACACAGAGAAACTCTGTCTCAACAAAACAAAACAACCAAACAACAAACAAAAACAGAAAGAAAGAAATGAAAGAAAAATTACAAGTATAAAGAAGACTGGGCATGTAGCTCAGTGATAGAATACTTGCTCAATCTTCAGGGAAGAAAAGTAGATAGAAAAATAGTAGATAAACAGATAGACTGATGGATGGATAGATAGACGATAGACAGACAGACAGGCGAAAGCAAGACAATTTAGAAAGGCTCTTTGACGAATATTTTCATGGAAAAACTCATGTAATGACATGCAGATGTAAACAAAAACACTTTCATGATTTAAAAGGACACCATATAATAATTAGCCAAACTAATATTCCCCTAGGACACGTTGCACATTAGTCTTTCCACATGGTTTTCAATTTTTATTTGTTTTTCAAATTCTTAATAATTTGCACATGGTGTGGAGATTAAAAATTAAGCTAGGTGTCGAGGCATATGTCTGTAATTTCAGCACTCAGAAGGCCAAGTCAGGAAGATGACTGTGCATTTAAGATCCACCTGGTTTACAAAGTGAATACCAGGACCATCGTGGCTACACAGCAATGCTATACTTCAAAGATAAAAAAAATTGAAATTAAAACAATGAAAAGTTGGCCCAGAATGAAGAGCAAAAAGTCTGCCTCTAGGGCCGGGCGTGATGGCGCACGCCTTTAATCCCAGCACTGGGGAGGCAGAGGCAGGCGGATCGCTGTGAGTTCAAGGCCAGCCTGGTCTACAAAGTGAGTCCAGGATGGCCAAGGCTACACAGAGAAACCCTGTCTCGAAAAACCAAAAAAAAAAAAAAGTCTGCCTCTGACTCAAAGCGTCCCTGGGGACAGGAGCGGCCTCTGGATCTCCTTCTAGACTGTGCAGAACCAAGCCCATATGGCAAAGCATGTCCCCTCTCTGTCCTTACTGGCTGTCCCAGGTCTCCTTTTGTTGCTGTGATAAAACAGTCTAACCAAAAACAACGTGGATAGGAAAGGGCTTATTTGGCTTGTACTTCCAGGTCACAGTCCATCACTGAGGCAAGTCTGGGCAGAAACTCAGGCAGGAGCTTGAAGCAGATGCTACTGAGGAATGTTGCTTGCTCACTCACTTTTTGGCTCACTTTTTTTTTCTGAGACAGGGTCTCTCTGTGTAGCCTTGGCTGTCCTAGACTCACTCTGTAGACCAGCCTGGCCTCAAACTCACAGCGATCCGCCTGCCTCTGCCTCCCGAGTGCTGGGATTAAAAGTGTGCACCACACCTGGCTTAAATAGCTTTCTTAAAAAAAAAAAAAGTTGTAATATTTTTTATAAAAGATTGTTTTGGGGCTGGGCATGGTGGCGCACGTCTTTAATCCCAGCACTCGGGAGGCAGAGGCAGGTGGATCACTGTGAGTTCGAGGCCAGCCTGGTCTACGAAGCAAGTCCAGGACAGCCAAGGCTACACAGAGATTCCCTGTCTTGAAAAAACAAAAACAAAAATTGTTCTTTATTATTTTTAAAACTCCGTGTGTGTGTGTGTGTGTGTGTGTGTGTGCGCGCGCGCGTGCACTTGAGGGCAAATGCTCCAGAAGCCCAGCGGCATTAGAACCTGCTGGAACTAGAGTGACAGGCAGTTGTGAGCTGCCTGATGTGGATGCTAAGAACCAAACTACACACACACACACACACACACACACACACACACACACCCCAATCTGGTTTAGGCAATCTCCCCATTACTCCTCTTAGATGACTTCCAGGCTGAAGCAAGTTGGCAATGAAGAGTCACCAGGACAGTGACATGTCTTAGAAATCCTACATATCCAACCTAGAAACCATCTTACTCTCCCTATCGGCTATCGACTATTCCACCTTCATGTAGAGCTGAGCACACTTCGCCCGTCTCTTTTTTGGACATGTAGTTATTTACCTGAGTTATATTACCAAAGGTAACTAACTGGAAACCCAGGTGCACATGTACTTAGTAGGTGAAAATCCACACTTTTTAAATAGTGTTTCAAGCAACTTAGGATCTAACACTTGCTTTTCCAGTTCATGGATTTCACGAGATGCAAAGATCAAAAATTAGTCTCCTACCCTCTGAAATGCGTATCAATAAAAATTAACTGAACCCCTACAAAGGACAAAGATAATTCTGTGCAAGGGATTGTGGGAATTTCAAAGATTCTTAAATTCTAAAAAGTGTTTCCTGTAAGTAAAGGTGTTCTAACTGTAAGAGAAGCCACATTTTTTAGCAAAGAAGTGAAAATGGGACACTGAGAGTTTTTAATTGGCCGCTAGTAAAGTGTAAATTGAAATTCAAACCAGTCTAGTTCTGTAAAAGCATCTGTGGCAGCATCTTTGAAGTTTGCCATTCGCATGCCATCTGACCCAGCCACTGGAGACCTCTGAGGGCCCCACCACCCACTGCATGCTGCCGATGTTCCTTGGCTCCGCCCACTAGAAAGGGAAAAGAGCTTTTTCTTCATGAATAAGCAATCAGCTGAGCATAGCTCTGTAAGGCAACTTCAACAAGGTTTGACTACAGTCATCACTTGGCCAATTAGCTGGTAATCAACCTCCTGACGTTTTGCTTTGTTGTTTTATGATAAGGATGAAACCAAAGGCAGGCTAGACAAGTGCCCTACACTGAGCTATGCCCCCAGCCTGTAACATTTAAAATACATTAAAAATGGTTCTCACATTTCTTTTAAAATTTTTATTTTTTTGTCTTGTATATGTACCTGCATGAAAGTATGAAAGTGCGGCTTGTGTATACAGGAAGCTGCAGAGGTCACATCAGATAGATGCCCTGGAACTGGGGTTCCAGGTAGTTGTGAACTGCTGTGTGGGCGAAAGGAATTGAACCTGGGTCGTCGGCAAGACAGTATGTACCCTCACTCACCCAGCCACCTCTCCAGCCCCAGTCATCACTATTTTTAAAAGTTGTTCCTTTTAACCCAACAGAAAACTGGATAATACTGAATGAATTAGCAAATGAATACCAAAACTTAGAGACTTTAAAATGTTTTAAGTTACTTTACTTTTATTTTATGTACATGGGTGTATTGTATGCATGCATGCCTGTGACCATGTGAATGCCTGGTGCCTGCAGGGCTAGAAAGGTGTATCAGGTCTCTGGGATCAGAATTATTGACAGTTATGAGCTGCCGTATGGGTGCTGGGAATTGAACCTGTGTCCTTGGAAGAGTGGCCAGTGTTCTTAACCACTGAGCCATCTCTCCAGCCCTACATTTTAATAAATAGTAAGGAGATGTGGTTTATATTTTTGTTGTCTTAATTATCAACGGGTTCATTTGACAGCGTTTCTTGTCAAGAACCTTATTCAGTTTTCCCAGTATCTTCTCCCTGAGCTTCTCATAGGCTGTTATTGAAGATTCCTGGTTTTATTTTTAAAACTTTGTAATTATATTGTGTGCGTGCATTCGTTGTGTGCCTGCCCGAGCATATGAAGGTCAGAAGACAGTTTGTAGGAGTTGCTTCTCACCTTCCATCATATGGATCCCAGGGGTTGAACTCAGGACATCAGGCAGGAAACAGGTGCCTTTACCCCGTGAGCCAGCTCACCAGCCCAAGACTCCTGATTACAAAACACAAGCCTAGCGTGTCAGCTGCAAGGGCACTTACGCTGCTGTACTCTGTTCACTAGGAGTGAAAAGGCTATTTCCCAGAACAGTTCTGTGTCTTGATAGGAGTTAGCTGTAGTTGTGTACTCTGCATTTGATGGGAACTGCACCCGTCATTCTGTCATTCATCTGCTTGTCCAATAAAAAATGAACTCTTTACTAGGGATAGTCCTAAGTTGCTATGAAATACTGGTTCCTGATTTTAAATGATATTGGAGTCAGGAAGATGGCTCAGTGGGTAAAAGCAATTGCCAATGTGAAGACCTGCGCTCAGCCCTCAGAACCTATGCTAAGATGGCGTGGTAGCTCATACCTGTAATCGCAGTGCTCCTTAGGAGAGGTAGGAGACAGAGACGGGACACCTCCTAAAAGCTCTTGGGCCAGCCCGCCTGACATTCACCTTAGAGTACAGCAGAGACCCTGTCTCAAAAACTGGTAAACAGTGAAAACTAACAACCTGAGGTTGTCCTCTGACCTCCTCACATGTGCCCTCTGGGCTCCATATCATCACTGTGGTACAAGAATGCCCATACTCATACAACACACACAAACACACACACACACACACACACACACACACACACACACACACACACACACACACACACACACATACCCTACCTTAAGTTTATGAAATGTCTGATTTGAATCCAGCATCTCTTTTATTTATTTTTCAGTCCTAAGGATAGAACCTCAGGTCTCACTGCATGGAAGTCAAGTACTCTACATCCTCAAGTTCTGAGCTCAATTCTTCTTATGAACCTAGGACAGTAGAGGAGAGAAAAGAGGGCCCCTCCTGCAGCATCTTCCTCTGATACGGTACCATGCTCCTGCAGGACTGGCCTGGTTGGCCTGGGGCCTGGTTTGCTGAGGAATCTGTTCCCTTGGTGTTCACACACAGTGATTTCACCATCCTCCCCAAATACTGGCTCTGGCTATCTCTGCCGCCTTCTCCATCTTAGTCCCATCCTACCTTGCGATCTGAAGTGGAAGCAGGGCAGTGGCTCCCACGGCTTCCTGTACCACAGTCATCCGTTCCTCTCCTTCCTCCCTTCTTCCCACTTCTCATACCAAATCTCTAGTTCTTCCTTTTCCCTCCAGAAACACAAAAGGGTGGAGAACTTGGCGTACAACCTACTAACTCAATGTCTCTGGAAGGTCTGGTTTCAATTTCTTGTTCAGCATTGTGTGGACATAATTGAAGAGAGACTGAGGTGAAGGCTCCAGATCCAGTGGTTTTGTGGTATCAGTGGCCTGGGAGACTTCTTTCCTGATGGCGATTCTGCAGTTGTTTTTTCTTATTCAAAAAGAAACAGGAAGAGCACTGTGAAAGTGGAAGTACTACTCTCTACCACTAATTCCTCTTTTCCAATAAGTCACCCCCTAGCAGTAAATGGATGCTAAGCCTACCAGTCAGAGCGGAGACAGTTTACATGCAGCAAATATGAAAAAAACAAATCTGAGACCTCAAGACATCTTTCATTGATTTTTTTTATATTTCCTAATATTTTTCTAACAACTATGCCATGCTGGTTTTATTTACTTTTTGAAAAGATGGTCTTCTTTCTATGAATTTACTGTTTCCATGACATTGCAAAACTCTGAGGGCAACAGAAAAGAAACCGGTTTAGTGAAAGTAAAGATCTTCTGCAGTCTCATCATGACCTAATAGTTTGTACCCAACACCCACCAGACTCAAGAATGTTCTGTGTGTACAGTTGTGGCCTGTTGGAAATGACTTTAGTTATATTTTCAGCCAGCTTTCATTTTCTGTTTATAATTTTCAGATTTATTTTTATTGTTTTTAATCATATGGGGGTGGAGTTGGGATAAGTGCACGTGAGTGTAGATGCCCATAGAAGGCGGAAGAATGTTTCGGATCCCCTGGAGCTGGGGTTACAGGTGGCTGAGAGCTGGCCTGCTGTGTGCGGTGGGAACCAAACTCGGGTCTTCTGTAAAAGCAGTATGTGCTCTTACTTGCTGAGCTTCTCTCCAGAACCCAAAAGCAGGCTAGAGGGGCGTGTGTCCTAGGCAAGAATGAAAACTAGGGGCTGGAGAGATGGCTCAGAGGTTAAGAGCACTGACTGCTCTTCCAGAGGTCCTGAGTTCAATCCCCAGCAACCACATGGTGGCTCACAACTGTCTATAATGTGATTTGATGCCTTCCTCTGGCTGCAGGTGCACATGCAGGCAGAGCACTGTATACATAATAAATAAATATATAAATCTTAAAAAAAAAAAAAAAAAAAAAAGAATGGGAACTACCTACAATTTCCCAGTTCTTGGAAATGAATGCCTTCATGGGACTTTGAAGGGTTCCAGCTGAGCTCTGCTCTGTTTCAGTGGCCATCTCTACATCGGTCCTTCTGGTTGGAGCAGGTGTTGTGGTGGTTTTCCTGGCCTGGTACATCAGATCGAGGTGAGTGGCACAGGACCGGATTCTTCCTTTCCACCCAAATAGCTTGATCATAAAGAGTCCAAGAGGCTCTCTCAGAAGACGAGTCCCTCTCCTCACTATGAACTCTCATACTCAGCCCCTCTGTGGCAGCTAGAAGGAGCCAAGTGAGACAGAGCAGAGGGCCCTTCGAGTCTCCTACAGCTCATGTGCTTTTGAAACAGGGTCGGCAGGAACTGAGCCTGTGGCATAGGGGGTCATACCGAAGGCAGTTTGCATCAGCTCCTTTTGTGACACACTCAGGACTATACCCTCCATGAGCTTGTCACACATGGTATACTTTCTTATAACCGTGTTCATGTCAGCCTTAATTCTGTGTTTCTAATAACGTGGGTTAAACACTGCAGCATTTGTGGTGAGTTCCCTCGGCTTCCTGACATCTCGGTTTATATTTTTCATTATTCTCTAAGCATGTTTATCATTCTTTCTTTAAAACCTCACCTGGCATATTGGCTTTGACCTTGCACTTCTATCATTTAGTAACCAACAGACATAGCTGTTTATTCTATACTAAATCTTGCCTCTGTTTTAGTGCATAAATGGCTATCAGCATTCTTTTTGTTTGTTTGTTTTTGTTTTCAAGATAAGGTTTCTCTATGTAGGCCTGTCTGTCCTAGACTCTTGTAGATCAGGTTGGCCTCGAACTCACAGTCATCCACCTGCCTCTGCCTCCCAAGTGCTGGGAATAAAAGCATGCACCACCATGCCTGGCAACTATCAGCATTCTTAAAACTTAATTTGCAGCCACTAAGAATAAAACATTAGCTAGCATATCAATATAAAATTACAGGACTTGAGGTGGAGATGTACCCAGTTGGCAAATCACTTGCCTAGCATGTAGGAGCCCCTGGGTTTGACCACCAAAATTTCAAAAAATAAAATAAAATTTCTGATTGTTTGAGCCCCGTTTTGATGAAATGAAGATTATTGGAAACACAATGATGATCCCAAAAGAAAGCCAGTAATAAAACTTTCCATAAGGTTTGACAACTATTAACCCAACATCAACTGATACAAATACCAGAAGCCCAGCCGGGCGTGGTGGTGCATGCCTTTAATCCCAGCATTTGGGAGGCAGAGGCAGGTGAATTGCTGTGAGTTCAAGGCCAGCCTGGTCTACAAAGCAAGTCCAAGACAGCCAAGGCTGCACAGAGAAACCCTGTCTAAAAAAAAAAAAAGAAAAAGAAAAAAAAAGAAAGAAAGAAAAAAGAAAAACTGGGCCTGGAGAGATGGCTCAGAGGTTAAGAGCACTAATTATTCTGCTGTTCTTCCAAAGGTCCTGAGTTCAATTCCCAGCAACCACATGGTGGCTCACAAGCATCTATAATGTGATCTAATGCCCTCTTCTGGCCTTCAAGCACTGTACATAATAAATAAATAAAATCTTTAAAAAAAAGAAAGAAAAAAGAAAAAATACCAGAAGCCCCAGAAGTAATTAATAAACAACTAAATTAAGATTACATATTCAAGAATTTTCTTAAAAATAAAAAATGCTACATGCTGACAAACATGGAAAGTTATTTCAAAATATTTTCACAGCTGAATGATTTTTATCTGATATCCTGAATTTAGAGTTATATTCTTGAGTGATAATACTTACTTAATAGGTCTAGTACTTTTTTAATAAATAATATGCTACATTCTTAAATTAATTGGTAATTTTGGCATATACAGCCACTAAGCATCACAATAAAGTGATAGATTTGCCATTCAACCAATTGCCTTTTAGTGAGCTGACCTAGATTCTGATTGGTTTCTGTCTCATACAAAACTACTTACTTAATCATGGTTTGAAAAGATGCTTGTCCCTAAGAAGACAATATATGAGCCATGGAAGACAGCACTGACCAAGATACTTAGGACCTAAAAATTGAGGGAACGCCAAGACAGGTAGATTAACAGACATGGCCAGAATACAGAGCCTGTCTCTGCTCTTGCCATCCAAGAGCTCATTACTGTATTTGGGGGTTCTTCGGCAGGGGCAGGGGGGAAATGTTTGTTTTTTATTTTGTTTTGGTTTTTGGTTTTTCAAGACAGGGTTTCTCTGTGTAGCCTTGGCTGTCCTGGACTCACTTTGTAGACCAGGCTGGCCTCGAGCTCACAGAGATCCGCTTGTCCCTGCCTCCCAGAGTGCTGGGATTAAAAGCGTGCACCACTGAGCCCAGCTACTGTATTTTTTAATGCTCACTGCTAAGAACTGTTTTTAAAACTGCTTTGCTATCTAGCCACCTCCATCAATGTCATCAAGCCTGGTCTAGGCAAAGTCCCAGTATCCTCTCTCCAGACTTGCTCTCCGTGCTAGGTTTTAGCAGAGGCCTGGGAGAGCTGGGGATGAGGGTGGGATGGTATGATTGGTTCCAGCAACATTTGGAAACCTCCCATGGAGGTGAGGGTGAAAATATCCACATAGGATTAAAATTCATAGTAGTCTAGGTTTTCCTAATCTCTAAACAACACAGATCTCTGGGATCAGGGCTGATGTTTCTATGTAACTCACTCAGTACTGGGCATACATGTTCAACAAGAAATATGTTACCTGAAGGTTGACCCTGTCCTCTTTTTTTTTTCCCTGTCCTCTTTTCTAAACCTGTGAATGAACTGCTTTACAGGCAAACTTCCCAGCCACGTGGTGCTGAGGTGGAAACCATGGAAGCAGTGCCAATGACCGTGAGGACCAGCAGCAATGAGGAAGACATGGGAGCCTAACCATATGACCTCAGAGACTCGGGGAAACCTGCCCTGCTGAGTCTGAAGGGAAGATGAGAAGGCAGCTCTGTGTTAGCTAAGGATCACCTGGACACCAGGAGCTGGGGACCAGGAGCAGGCTTCCTGTGGTGCCTTAAGTCTCGGGTATGAACTGTTTTACTGCACCTGGGTGCCTCCCATATGCACACTGGAAGGATACCAGCCTCCTGGCGCAGCACAGAGGCCGACTTCCCAAAGTAGAAGCAGTTTGAGCACGCCTGGGAGTCTCAGGGTCTTCATAAAGCCTTTCACTGCACTCTGACGTTGACTCAAAACAGCTTATCTGCAAGACTCTATTTTCTGTTCCCTTGGTTTACAGTTTACAGGGATTAGCAGTACATGCTAGGTGCCCATTGCACTCCAAGGCTCCGCTGACAGAGAAGATGTCTGTAAAGAAGACAGCAGAACTTGAGCCCCTGAAGACTTGGCTGTTGCTGCTTTGTACCTATTGGAAGAGTGAAAAGCAAGACAGAAGCCCAATTGAGCCAATAAACCCTTTGTTTAGGATTCATGACAAAAATTAAACTCAGCGACTTTATATATATATATGTAAAATGTATACATACATTTATATTTATGTTTCCTTTTCTATATCTACATATTATATATGATTTATATTTGAAAGTGTCTTGTATAGACAAAATAAAATATCTATTTTCAGTACAAAAATACATTAAAATTATCAACAAAGAAAAGTGTTCCACAGGGGAAGAAAGGAAAAAGAGGAGTGATAAGTTGTCGGATATGATAGAACTCAGGTTTTCTTTTAAAAAAGGAGGAGTGGGAAAAGCCCTTGCTCAGAGCTCACACAGCTCACAGCTGCGGTGGGATTTCTAACCAAACTTCATGGTGAGTAAAAGCGACAAACTCTCAACTATCACAAGGCTGAGCCCAACTAGCATCAGATGCTTGCATATTCCTCCGCGCCCTCTCTCATCTCCTTCTTCCCCCCCCCCACCATTTATGACAACTCTTTCTAAAATCATAGGACAAATTTCATCTCTTCATTCTATTTATTAATTGATTACTATTATTTATCTATGGCAGACCAGTGGATAAAAAGAGGTTGTCATGCATGTTGGGTAAGCATTCTACCACTAAATCATATCCCAGGTCTCCTAACTCCTACAATTACAGATAAAAAATTGTAGCCTGGAGAAGTTGACCTGCCCAAAGCCGCGTTGCTCAACTAATGCCACTATTTGGACAGAAATGGGATGAGAAGTGGGGTAGGAGAGGAGTCCTGGTTGTGAGTCAACATGGCTCCTACAGCCACAGGTAAAGCATTCAGGAGGCAGGCTAACCACCTACTGCATAAGCAGCCATTCCCCACTGACAATCATCGGGTTGTGTGGTTTCTTTCATCAGAACAAAAGGAAGCCTTTCCGCAAAGCTCATGGGCTTCCTTACCACATGGTGGCCTCTGACTAGCTAGACTGTTGACATGGTGACCAAAACAAAGTAGAAACTCTCAGACCCCTGCAAGTAGCTAGGCCAGAAATGGACCCATATAACCTTTACCATCTATTGGTCAAAGCAAGGCACGGGCCAAGCCAGCGTCAAGGGCAAGACAATGGCAGAAGGGAAAGGAGACAGCTGCGGAAGCTATCTTTGGTAACCAGCTGCTATACTTTTGAAAACAGCCAGGGAAGTGTAATTTTCCTTTAATTCTCAGCTCTCAGCCAATGCCAATAAATATGAAATGAATGGGTGAGCATAATGATCTAGAAGTCAGAATCTGCCAGGTACTGAGAAGCCATTTAGTTTGAAATGGAAAGGCACACAGAGCTCCGAAGGACTTGGACATTCTACAGCTATTAAATCTTCACCCAAGGTGACCTTCATGAGCTGCACATCTCATTTATAGTTCCTTTTTCCCACGTTACTTGCCCTCCTCCTGCCATATTAGCCATGAAACACTCTCTGTCTCTGTCTGTCTCTGTCTGTCTCTCTCTCTCTTTCCCTCTGTCTCTGTGTCTCTGTGTCTCTGTCTCTCTCTCTCTGTCTCTGTCTCTCTGTCTCTCTCTGTCTCTCTGTCTCTCTCTGTCTCTGTCTCTCTGTCTCTCTCTGTCTCTCTGTCTCTCTCTGTCTCTGTCTCTCTGTCTCTGTCTCTCCTCTCTCTCTGTCTCTCTGTCTCTCTCTCTCTGTCTCTCTGTCTCTCTGTCTCTCCTCTCTCTCTGTCTCTCTCTCTGTCTCTGTCTCTCTCTCTGTGTCTCTGTCTCTGTCTCTGTCTCTCTCTCCCTCTCTCTCTCTCTCTCTCTCTCTCTCTCTCTCTCTCTCTCTCTCATAGCATGCCCCTTCAGTTTTTCTATTTTGCCTTGATATAGGAATTAAACTCTTTTGTGTCCTTTCTGTCCTGCTTTTAGATGCTAGAAAGTAGTGAGGACAGGAGACAAAAGACATGCTCTTTTAGATGTATTTATTTTATGTGAATGAGTATTTTGTCTACGTGTATAGCTATGTTCCACATGTATACCTGGTCAGAAACGGGCACCAGATCCCCTGCTCTGAAGTTACTGACAGTTGTGAGCTTCCATGTGTGTGCTGGGAATTTAACCCATATCCTCGGCAAGAATATCCAGTGCTTTTACTGCTGGGACACCTTACCAGCCCCACAAAAAAAAAAAAAAAAAAAAAAAAAAAAAAAAAAAAAAAAAAAAAAACACATATAAGGATCCCAAAGGTTCTTATGGCCCACTCTACTTTTCCATTAAGGATCTTCTCTGACTACCTATGATTGCTCTCTTCTGGCCAGCAAATGTCAAAGAAAGTAGCTTAGATTCTTGAGTCCACTTGTTAGTTGTTCCACAGGAATGTGTTCCTTTGAGGCAAGAGAGGCTCAGTTCAAACGAACATTTCACAGTTCCTGGCACGGGAGAGCCATTATACCGTGCCGTCTTGTGAAAAAATCTGCTATGGTTCTGGGGTCAATCAGAGACTCACCAGCCCAACCATGCATATATTTTAATTAAGAAGAGGCTTTTATTCAGACACTACTACCAGGACCACCCCTGGGTCTTGGGATTCCTAAATGTGACACCAAGACACATTAGGGGGGGGGGGACGGACGGACGGTGGTTATAAAGGCAAGAACAAAACAAACAGAACCCCATAAGGTTACATGTGTTCGCGCAGGCACACATCCTGCCATCAAGGGCTCAGTTTGGCAAACAGACGTCATGCAGGTATCTTATCTCAGCTATCTCAAGCAAGCAAGCTTTGTTTACAGACACAGAAGCAGTGGGGTTTGTGGCCATTTTTACAAACAAGGCCAGATAATTACAAGATTAGCTCTCAGCATTTCATGAAATTATCTATCCCTGGGCAAGTGGGACTTACAAATTAGAGATTTTTTTTTTCTATAGGACTCTTAAGTATAGTAACTTAGAGCTGGGAATGGTGGTGCATGCCTTTAATCCCAGCACTTGGGGCAAGCAGAATGCTGTGCATTCGAGGCCAGCCTGGTCTACAAAGCAACTCCAGGACAGCCAAAGCTAACACAGAAACCATGAGGGGTGAGGGGAAGCGCAGTAATTAATTAAAACATATTAGAGAATGTGCTTTACTCTTTCCCCTGACTATAAATCCTCACATTATACTTGTTATTATAGTGAAGATGTAGTATTTCCTCCTCACCCATTCTGGGAGTACTTAAGGGGCCCAGTAAAGACACCAAACTGGCTGCACTGAGGGTGAAAAGGGGAAAAGTTTATTCCAAACTGCCAAGGCTGTGTCTCTGGAAAGCAGAGAGAAGCAGGAGGAGAAAAAAAAAAAAAATCTTGAGGGCTATAAGGAAAAATGGGTATCTGTAAGAAAGAGAGCCTGTGAGCTGGAGGGAGGCTTGGGGAGTGGAGGTTGAGGGAGCCTGGAGGCTAGCATGGCCCAACTTGATATGATAGTCACCAAAGGCATATATACTAATGGGAGAGCGATATGTCCCTTTTACCAGAGATAAAGGGAATGACTTCTTTTGGCAAGTGGGAACCAGTTTCTCAAGTTCCCAAGCAATGCTGGCTTTTATCTAACTGCCAGGAAACCTCCTGTAGCCCAGTTTAAGCTCATTTCTGGATATTTGGACCACCTTTGGAGTTTGAGGAACTGATGTTTCTTTTGGACCTGATACTGGGGAACCTCCTCCACATTGCTGAAGTACCTCATGCCTGATAATATAAAGGCCAGTTGCTCCCTGGCCTGTGGCACCTGGACTAGGCCTAACAAAGCATCCTACCTAGCACTCTGGGTTATTGAATATGGAATGAATGAAATACAGCCAGGTTGCACCCAGCAATGACCTTGCTGCCAATGAACTGCCTGGGGTTGTTTTTCTCTGTTAGATGTGGGGTAGACCTCATAGGGTTGTGTATTTGAAAATAGTACCAAGAGTGGGGTACTGCTGTGACACTCCTGACCGTGTTTTGTTTATTGTTGTTTGTTTTGTTGAGGAATGTGAAAGACTTGTTGGAGGAGACAGTTTTTCTGGGTCCAGCCATCTCAGGAACAAGTTTCATCTTGCTGACAGGGTCAAGACTGAGTTGATAATCCCAGGCACCAGAACCCAAGTCCTATCCTGTTTCTTCAGGCATTGCATGTTTGTCTGTTAGCCAGTAAAGGATGTAAAGAGGGAAGGTGCCATTGTGTGTTATCTAAACTAAGGCGCACAGGTTGTAAAATGCGCTGCCTGTCTTGACTTAAAGCTTGTCCACATCATTCCAAATTCCAGGCCAAAGTCCAAAAACTGAGTTAAGGCCCTGAAACCAGGTGACCTGGAAAGGCCTAGTCATCCAAGTTTACTTCCTTGCTCAACCCCTTGTGTCAAAATATGATTGGTCAATACAGCAGCCCACTCCACTCATGTTCTCGTCCTTTAAATGTTGTGCAATCGCCCTTCAGGGACATGGTTCAGATCCCAAACTGGTCATCTCCCTGCACTAGCAGAAAATAAAACTTGCATTTTAAGCTTCTGTCTCTGAAATGAGTTTTCTTGGCTTCTACCCTGAACCCAACAGACTGCAGGACTTTGAACCAAGAAAATAGTTGAATTCTGTAAGTGGGGCTCAAAGGGCTCTTGGAAGACGCTAGTGCTGAAAACAATGTCAACTGTGGAGGCCCAGCTCAAGAGGTTTCAGAAGTACACAATATTATCACCTGGGCTAGGACCCATTCTTGTGGCTTTTTGACAAAGAAATGTGGCTGCTTTTTGCCCTTATCCTACTAATCTGACTGAGGCTGAATTGAAGAGTTTTGGATTAATTTCATTGTTAGAGGAGATTTCAAGACAGCCTAATATTGACTTTGTCATTTGGTAATTAGTAAACACTCTTACACAAATCTACACAGAGCAAGCAGGGGAAAAATACAAAGCGGAAATTTATCAGGAAATTTAATGTTGGAGCCACAGCATGTGCAGGAAGAGATAACAAAAACATGAGATAAAGGGAGTGGTGTTTTCAGGGTGAGAGCGCACACAGCTAATCCTGCCACTTGTGAAAAGTCCTAAGGAATTACTTGTTCCTAAAGAGCGAAAGCAAACCAAAGTTTATGCAAATGTAATTCAAGGATGGGGCCAGGCTTGGCCCTGTTCTAGCTTTAGAGTCATGAAGAATACAGGAGGTAAAGGGTTGTGGAATCTTCTGAGGTTAAGAAAAGCTACTGAGGATAGACATGGAAGCCCAGTGAGCCTAGTTCAGGAAATTGTAAAAGTGAAGCCTGAATTGTGTGTAAGACCCCCCTCCCAAGATGTTGGAAGTGGCAGAGCTGTGGGATACCTGCTAAGGAGAGCTGCAGACAGGGAGTGGAACCATCCTAGGAGAGAGAAATGTGTTGTAGTAACAAAGGTGGAAAGGTGGGGCCACCTAAGCCCTTTAACGTCAGGGATGGAGGTGCAGGGCCCGGAGTTTGCCCTCCTAGGTTTTTTTTTTTTTTTTTTAAGATTATTTATTTATTTATTACTTATACAGTATCTTGCCTGCATGTATGCCAGTAGGCCAGATCTCATTGCAGATGGTTGTGAGCTACCATGTGGTTGCTGGGAATTGAACTCAGGACCTTTGGATGAACAACCAGTGCTCTTAACCACTGAGCCATCTCTCCAGCCCTTCCCTCCTAGGTTTTGGTCTTGCTTTTGTCCCGTGTTTCCTCACCATACACTCATTCTTCTCTTTTGGAGTGGTAATGTATATTCTGTGCCATTGTATGTTGGAAGTCAGCAATTTGCTTTTTTATTTTTACAAGGGGTTACAGTTAAGAGATTGCTTTGAGTCTCAGAAGGCATTCTGAACTTTGACTGTAAAGGCTATGAGAATTTAAAGTTGCACTCGATGCATTTTGCATTGTGACGTGGCTACAAGCTCACGGGAACCATGAAGTGGAACGTGGTGGCTTGAATGAGTGTGGCCTCCAAAGGCTCCTGTATTTCAGTGCTTGCTGGAACTATTTGGGGATTAGGAAGAGTGACCTTGTTGGAGGAGGTGTGTCACTGGGGGTGAGCTCTGAAGTTCCAAAGCCCACCTATGGTGGTTTAAATGAGAACGGCCTCATAGAGAGGGAGTGGCACTATTTGGAGCAGGCGTGGCTTTGTTGTAGGAAGTGCGTCTGGGGGTGGGCTTTAAGGTGCCTGCCCTTTGTAATGTAGAACGCTCAGCTACCTCTCCAGCACCATGTCTGCCTGTGTGCCACTGTGTTTCCCACATGATGGTAATGGACTAAACCTCTGAACTGTAAGCCAGCCCCAATTAACGCTTTTCTTTTGTAAGAATTGCTATGGTCCCAGTGTCTTTCACAGCAACAAAACGCCTGAGTAAGACCCATTTCCAGTTAATTTGTGGATCAGACGTGAGCTCTTGGATACTGTTCCAAAACCACACCTGCCTTTCTCCTACCATGCTCCCCACCATCATGGTCCCGGACACTGTAAGCCCCAATAAACGTTTTCTTCCATAAGTTGCCTTGGTCATGGTGTGGCTTCACAGCAATAGAAAAGGAACTAAAACATGATAGAGATCACGGGTGGATGAGGAGAAACCTCCAGCATCTGGACTCGGGCTCCTGAGGGTCCAAAGGCTAGGAAATGGCCCACGCTTACAGCTTTGAGCTCCAGAAGTTAGAGGCCAGAGTCTCATAGTTTTATTCCTCAGGGAGGAAGCCTATTCTTCTGTGTGTTAATCACCAGTGGTCCCTCCCTGTAGCTATTTAATTTTTGCCTTTCAGCAGCAGTGGGTGGTGGCAGCAGACAGCAGGAAGCAAAAGCAGGTGGCACTTTCTAGAGTTACAGCTCTTATCCAGGCCTCTGATGCTGTGACCCTCAGCGCCTCAGGCCTGCTGGTGTCAGGGTCCCCAGCCTTGAGCAACATCTAGTGTTAAGCTCGCAGGATCAAAATGTCTGAGTCCATTAGCCTTTAAGATCTCTAGAGCTCTTCCAGTGACCTGTCAACAGGGAACATTCTAAAAGGAATAGTAGTGGTAGAAGACAAACAGGAAAGAAATTTTGCCATCAGGAAAGTAAGGACAAACAGGTTGGGCTGTTAAGCATAATGGGCAGACTAGGTGGATGCAGTCAACTGGGGCTTGACCAGCAGGTTCAGAAGTTTGGAATTCAGGCATACACATTCAATGTGAGTTCTTGACTAGACTTAAATACTTGTCTTCAACATTGAAAACCTAATATATTTTCCCTTCCACAAGTGCATTCTGGGAGTTAAGAGCCCATTTGTGTGGCATACTACAGTAGGAAAGTATACACTAAAAAATCATTTTTTAGGGCTGGAGGGATGGCTCAGAGGTTAAGGGCACTGGCTGCTTTCTTCCAGAGGTCCTGAGCTCAATTCCTAGCAACCACATGGTGGCTCACAACCATCTATAATGAGGTCTGGTGCCCTCTTCTGGTGTGCAGGCACAATGAAGGCAGAATACAGTATGAATAACAAATAATTTTTTAAAGAAGGAGGAGGAGGAAGAAAGAAAAAATTTTTTGCTTTGTTTTTTGAGACAGGGTTTCTCTGTGTAGCCTTGGCTGTCCTGGACTCACTTTGTAGATCAGGCTGGCCTCAAACTCACAACGATCGACCTGTCACCTGCCTCTGCCTCCTTAGTGCTGGGATTAAAGTGTGCGCCACCATGCCTCGCATAGAAAATCTTTTTTTTTTTTTAATCTAGAACCACTGAAATATATGTCTACAAAGGGCAAAAGAAAAACAAATCCAGACATGGTGGTCATATCTGTAATCCCAATACAGGAAGAATGGAAGTTCTTCCTACATAGAGAGACACAGGGCTACATAGAGAGACCCTATCGAAAATGGGAGGGAAGGGTTAAGAAGGGAAGAGATGAAAAAGAAAAAAAAAGAAGGGAAGAGAGAAGAAAGGAAAGTGGGATGGTTTTGACGCACAGCTACTGAAGACAGTTGGCTTCTTCTTGAGTTGCAGCAGTATTTCCGTCTCTCAGGTCAGGTCTCTACTGACATTGTCATATATACACAACTGCTGGAGATAAATGTGGGGATGACTACTTTGAGAGTTGAAGATTTTCTTAGAAACTCTATAATTGAAAAGTTGAGTCCCTCTGAATGCTAAGGACATCATTGAGTCCTATGTGGACTAAGATGCTTAGAAAGATCGCAGACACGGTTACACATGGAGTGAGATCTGAAGGAAGTGAGCAGTAGGAACCCCATGCATGCTTCCTCTGTGGCTAGTTTTTCCGACTCAGTAGAACTCCAAAGCCCTCAGCTTCCAGTCTTGTACATATGTAAGTGCATGGTGACTAGGGAGCAGCCAATAAATCCAGCTTAAAGAAAAATATTCACTCATAGATGTCACAGTTTGCTTTAACCCTGTTAGCTGTTCCAGAGACAGACCAGAGGCCACCACAGAAAGGAAACATGGGTCGAAGGATGAGCAGTGGCCATACTTCCTGACAGGATCATCCATGTGGGACTTCAGACTTTACCTTCCATGCTAAGCTGCTTCAGTCCCCTCATGTGATCAGAGCTCCCACACAGAAGCTTCAAGATGAAAAGCCACATGTCTACACGGAAAAGCCACATGTCTACACGGACAAAGCTTAACTTCAACTACATTACTGCTGCCTGGATATAGTGAACTTTCTCCCCAGTTTCTGTTCCTTACAACATCTGCCTCAAACTTCAACAGTCTCTCTAGATGATCTTATTTCTGATTTCGCTAGAAAAATAAAAACGATTAGGTCTTGGGTGAGCCTGGCTTTGTGAGCAATGTGAAGCAATCCAGGATGGCTATTCTGACCCTTGTGGGTAAGGTTAATGGAGAGCCAGGGCTCCTAAGGGTGGAGTGAGGCTGGCCTTCGGAGCCAAGGCCTTAGAAGGGAAACAGCAGGCACTTTCAAGTGTCCCAAGTGGACAAAATGTTCAGTCTCCACCAGCCTCACCCAAAGCTGACCGAAGAGCTTTGGGTCTGTCAGCTCAGCTACGGACAGGCCAGTGAAGATCAACAGATTTCTCAAACGAAACAACCAACCTTCACAGTGAAAATGAACACCCCTACCCAGAACCAGGACACCTCTCTCTGTCTCTCTGGTTCTCTTGACTTAGAGAACTGACCTGACTCAAAAGCAGACTGCACACCACCCCCACAAGAGCGGCCCTCAGCATCCTCAGGATACGGTCCTGACAAGCCGCTGTACCTGCAAAACCACCCCCCCCCCCACCACTATGAGAAAGTCCTTTCCCCCATGGGCGTCTATCTGCAGTAGTCTCTTCCCAGCATTCGCTCAATCCTGGAAGTTGAATTGCAGCCTATTTGCTATGATACAGATACTTAAACTTCTTACTCCTTCATAGTTTCTGTATTGCATTGATAAAATAATTTTAAAGGATTTATTTATTTATCATATATACACAGTGTCTTGCCTGCATGTACAGCAGAAAAGGGCCCCAGATCTCATTATAGATGGCTGTAAGCCACCATGTGGTTGCTGGGAATTGAACTCAGGACCTTTGGAAGAGCAGGCAGGGCTCTTAACCTCTGAGCCATCTCTCCAGCCCTAATAAAATAATTTATATATATAGAAAAGCAAATAAGGCAAGACAAATATTTCAGCCCCTTTGCAAGGTGCTTCCAGCCTTGCTGCCTTTCTGTCTGTACCCAGGCTCTCTCACCCTGTACATCAGTCTGTCTGTCTACACACAATACATAAACCTACTAAATCTCCTGCTTTTGAAAAGCAACAACTTCCTCCCAAGTTCTCATCATGCCCCACCTACCTTATTTCTTCTTGGCCTTGCTTCTTGAGATACGGAGGCAGTATCTGTTCCTTTAGCACCCACTTAGGTTTTAACATAAAGTTGTATTGTCAGTAGTTAAGGCAAATTACTCCCCCCCCCCCACAAGAAAAAAATCACCTTGCCAACCTCCCTCATTATTTGCTTAAGTTTTATTGTTTTCGTTTTCTGTAACAGGGTCTCATGCAGTACAGGCTAGTGGCCTCAAACTTGCTATATAGCTGAGGCTAGCCTTAAGCTCCTGATCCTCCTGCCTCCATCTGCCAAGTATTTGGAGTATGGCTATGCATCATCATGCCCGGTTTCTGAAAAGAATATTTAGAAGTCTTTTTGCTGGTTTTGGTATGTTTCTCCTGGCATCTACATAAGCTCCCACTGTCTTCTACTTCCATGTTTTAGACACTGCAACTGACCTACTGTGGAAGCCGATTCGGTTCATTTTCTCCCAAGTTGATACATTCTCCACCTCCAATACACAGGGCAACGGTAATGCTATTAAGGTTTGAGAAGCACTGGGGTCATGGTGCTTTATCATAACTCTAAGTGGTAACTAATACAGTGGCCTGATCCTCTGAGGCCTGTGTTTTTGAAGCACATGCTTTTTAAAAAATGATATCCACAGATCCCAGCAGCCTCCTCCTACATTGTTGTGGAACGTCTGGTATTCTAGGAAACCCACCCTCCTGAGGCGGCTGCTGCCCACCCTGTGACCTACTCCAAGCTGGCCTGGCTCCCTTCTCACACGCCATACACTGGTACCCTCTCCAACCCTGGCTTGGCCCCTCACTTATGTCACTTACTTATATGCTGCAGTACTATGGGTTGCCATGTGTCGGTGGTAGGTGAGGCAGATAAACTGGATGGCTTTGGTGAACTCATCCCACAGGAGTATGAAGAATGAGAAGAGCATAGGTCTACTCACGCTTTGGCCCACTGAAGTTTAGCTCCTAGCATGAAGTGCTAGGACTATAGGAGGCGTATACCAGCAGCCTCGCTGAACTGGCTAGCTAACATCACCACTGATTTTGAGTGCTCAGTAAGGGAACCTCTTTTCTCTTTTATTTCATGTGGTCTCTTTGGGCATTAGATGTTGATGTCCACTTTTTGGGGTTTTGTTGTTGTTGTTGCTTGTTTTTTCCCAAGACAAGGTTTCTCTGTGTAGCCTTAGTTGGTCTGGACTATCTTTGTAGACTAGGCTAGCCTTGAACTCACAGAATCGCCTACCTCTGCCTCCCGGCTGATGTCCACTTTTTTTCAAACTTCCTTCAGTTAAGTTCAGTGAGAACCCCACCACAACAGCCATTCCCTGCCATGTGCCGTCACTGACCTTTGCTAAACTCTTTGCTTTCTTCACTCCAAGTCCTCCATCCTCCATCCTGCTTCTCGGACTTCTGCTCTTTGCATTCTTCACCCTCCTGCAGGAAGAGCTCACCGAGGCGCTTTGTCTACCTCACCTATCACCTCACACTGCAACCCTAGCGCTTGATTCCGAGCCCTCGGTTCTTTGTCAGTAGTAGAGCTCTTCACACAGAAGCTTCCCGAGTTCTTGAGTCGCTCCGTGTGCTCACATTCCTGCTCAGCCCTGCTTTTACACGTCTCCTATGTCCTCTTTATCAATGAAAGATGCCTCAGCCCCCTGAAGCTGCAGCCGGTGAGCAGGGATCATGCTGAGACTCCATCAGGCACCACATCCATCTAAGCACTAAGAACTGGCTCTATCTTCCTAATATGAAGAGAAGTTTTCAAACTCTAGTGTCTTGGGGTCATTTGCAGGGCTTGCTGAACACCAACTGCTGGGGAAGAGCACACATTCCTGACTCTGGAGATGTGGAGTGGCTTCAAAACTCTGGGTGACGCCATGTGCTTTCATCCACCGGCCATCAGCATTAGAGAACTGCTAACCAGCAAAAAATCTCAAATACCAGTGTACACCGACACGATATGGGTATTTTTGCTGGTGGTTTCTGTAAGAACTTACCCTTTACAGCCGGGTGTGGTGGCACACACTTTTAATCCCAGAGGCAGGCGGATCACTATGAGTTCGAGGCCAGCCTGGTCTACAAAGCAAGTCCAGGACAGCCAAGGCTACACAGAGAGAACCTATCTCAAGAGAAAACAACAACAACAACAACAAAAACAAAACAAAAGAAGAACTTACCCTTTATAATAGGAGCCACCACACACCCCGAGTACAATAATGCAGGAACCAATTTTCCATCTCCCCGTCACTGACTCCCTGCCCTCGCCACAGTGACTGCTGACCATACTCTTCCTCCAATGTTTCTGATCTCCAGCTGGACCAGCGGGAAAGCCGCCTACTGTCCTTGTGCATGTCTGCTGAACATGATGCCACTTGCCTGCTTATACCATGAGCCCTAAATGACAAAGACCCACTATGGCTTACTCGTGTGTCACTCCTCAGCATGAAAACCATGTGAACAGTGACAAGATGCTGAAAGAGAAAAGGGGAAACGGAGGAGAAAGCTTAGAAATGACAGTGTGGAAGCGAGACTTCACAGTGGCATGCCAGTGGGCAATGCCTGTTTAATTGAAACCTTGTAATAAAAGTTTAAATACATAAAATGATTTTTTATCAAAAGAACTTCCCCCACTTCCCTGACCTGATGCATATGGAGGATAGGCAAGTGGGAACTGGCTATCTGTAAGGAACGGAGAAATGGCAGGTCCAACTCTGGTTGGTATCCTCTTCCTCAGAGATGCTCTGTGGAAGTCTCCTGAGAGCAGGAATGCAGCCCAGAATGGCTCCTTCAGCACTGGAGTCACAGCCTCAGAAGACAAGGAAGAGCAGGGCCTCGTGCCTGGGCAGCACTATGTCTTCCACAGTGCGCTCCATGGCGCGCACTTGCTCAGGGGAGGCGGTCAGGAACGCCAACGGCCCGATGCGCTGCTCTGCACACGAGTGGCAGAGGTAGCCACCCTTGTTTTCCTTCCTGTTGCTCTACAGGGATGGAGAGGAGAAGGACGTAAGGGGAGACTCGAAGGATGAGGATTTCCACCAGAAGGTGCTGCTTTACTGTCCAAGTGCCAACGTTTTGATGCAGTTATGCTGTGACACCTTCACTCCCGTGTGAACCCAGAGATAATGCTACACAGCACTATCATCTAGTGAGCTGTGGAACCAGAGCTTCTGCTGAGTGCTGGAATGCATGCCTACCATTTTGCTCAGTCCCTAGCACCAAATATTAAGATAATTAAGAACCAAGTAAAACTGAAGCAGGCCCTCCAGATGAACAGCCCCACTCTGAGGTGTCTGCTCATAACTGCACCACCCACACTGGAAGGTTTCAGCACCCAGGCAGCATCTGTCATTCCATCTCTGACAAACGAAGACCTCTCACCTGCCAGGCTTCCAGATCAAGAGCTCTTAGAAAAGCATTATACCTATGTCTCTATTAACCTTTCTCACCCACAACCTAGATAGGCACAAAGCTCACAAGCAATAAAATGGGTATGAGTGAGTTAAAAACCCCACAGTGAACGCACATAAGTGATAGGCAGTTTCTTCATGGTAAGGATGGTGTCCACGGGAATGATGTTGTTGCACTGCCCCACACAGCAGTGGACCACTCCTGTTTTCAAAACGTTACTTGTCAGCTCTGCTTGCAGGAAATACTCCTGTGAAGGAGAAAGGCAGAAGAGATGGTTGGCAGGACTGCTACCTTCCGCTTGAAAATTCCAACACCAAGGACCTAGCCTCTCCCTCAGACATGGCCACAAGCAGAGAGCCACTGTCTTGTTTCTTCAGTTTTGTAATGTTCCCAACTCAGGTACTATTGCCAAGAAAAAACACTCAAGACAGTCCAGTTGGCTTTTTGATAAAATTGATAGTTTTATGTATTCTTTAACAACCGATAAACATGAAAAGGTCCCATTTACAATGATATCCAGGACTACTTCTGGACTCACAGTCCCTATGCTCAACGGCAACTTTAAACAGTTATTGTTGCTCTTATTACTTTGAGGCATCTCACTATGCAGTCCCCGGTGGGAATGATCTCTTAGTTCTCCTGCCTGTTCCTTCCAAGGGCGGAAACTCAGAACTGTAAGAAACAGCTGCCCCATTGGAGACACAGCTCACAACTTTCCTATCATGTCCAAGGCCTGGTTCAATTCCCAGCACCGAGGTCCAAGTAGACTCAATACAGCCCTGTCTCCCCCGCTGTGGGCTGCCTTGCAGACAAGGTCCTCACTGTGTTCATCTGCACCTGTTCCACGCTGTCTATATAAAGCGGAAACACCGCAACACACGTGAGTGTTACTGCCTGGCACACATCGAGCAAGAGCCCAAGCAGAACACTGAAGACCTTAACTACAGGCACCCAAGGAGTTCTACACATAGTAACAGACTGCACATGTTTTCTGACCACTGAAGTATGACTTCATGTTTGCTGGGTAGTAGCTACTTAGTAAACTTTTCGTCTACAACCCCTACTTTGATTCATTTGGCTCTCCTCTGTGCAGGACTTACCTACAGGTTCCAGAAAAATAGAAGAAATATAAGCACTAGGATAGTCAGGTTGACTGGATAGAGAATCTGTTCACCTGCAATTAGTGAAGCTTACTTTTGGGTGTGTCTATGAGGGTATTTCTAGAAGCAATCAGGTCCTGGGCACTTGAATCAAATAGATGGCTCCAAACAATGGCATTACAGGGTGGTGAAAAGCAGGAGGCGGGAATGAGCTGGAGCAAACAGGGGACATCTGGGGCTTGACCTTACTCTGACCTTTCCCTGTACAGCTCTTTTTATGCTACGTCACTAACATGGTAGCATACTTTCCCACTGTGATGAACCCTCTGAAACTGGGAGCCAAGACACCACTATCTTTCTCTAGTTTATATCAAGTATAAAAAGGAGCGAGGAGCAGAAGGGAAAGGTGTAGGTGCAAAACACAAACTTGCCAGTTTCCCCCCAGGATATGTGAATTAGCTAAGCAAATACAGAATTAAGAAATATATGGATCGCCGGGCGGTGGTGGCGCACGCCTTTAATCCCAGCACTTGGGAGGCAGAGGAGGCAGGTGGATCTCTGTGAGTTCGAGGCCAGCCTGGTCTACAATGGGAGTCCAGGACACAGAGAAGTCTGTCTCAATAAAAAACAAAATACAAAACAAAACAAAAAAGAAATCTATGAAGTCCACTGACATATTAAGCAGACCTATACTCTCCGACACAAATGCCCGTTCTCACCTCACGTGTTGGAATACTACCTGCTCCAGTGACGTCACCCTGCACACTTAGGGAGCCCAGCATCTTCACCTAAAGCCTAAGGTTGATGTCTCAAAGTCATGTGGCTCAAACCCTGGGAAAGTCACTCCTGCTCCCCAGCCCTCTTACCCCAGCCAGAGTCAGGATGTTCTCCAGTGATTTGGTCATTATGAGTCGCTTCTTGGCACGAGTGACAGCAACATAGAGCAAATTCCATTCATCCTCAGAAAATGACTCTAAGGAAAAGAGAACAAACAATTCAAAAGCCTGCCTGTAAAAACTCATTTTGTCATCCAAATGCCTATAATCCTAACTAATGTCCTTACAAACCTCTCAACATTTGCTAGCAGTACATAGAAAGGTTTCCTACAAATGCCCATTGAAAACAAGCAAAACCCTCAATAACTACACAAAATACTTTCTTTTTAGTCTTGCTACAGTAAAGCTTAGGGTTGTGCTAACTAATACTCAAATCTGCAATGAACTGAATGGACACTAATGTGTGCAATGCACCCAGTGGGCATTGCCGTGTGCTGTGCCACCTTATTGTCTGTGAGGCAGATAGTAAGTCTGTGGCTGACAGAGGGTGGGTCATTCACATGGGAACCTACCACCTGTTAAGGGCTGGAGCTCCACTGAGGTCCCTGGTCCTCCCACGCTCCCACCTGGGTTAGTTCGCTCTAATCTGGAACTGTCTCACACTGTCACAGGGAAGACAACACATTTCTAAGCCCACACATATCATCTCCCAGTCTCAGTGCCCAGCAAACTAGGTCAGCCAAGCTGTGACCAGACCAGGAGCCACCGAGCAGAGTGTAATTGAATGGGTGGGCTAGGGAATGTGGAAGTCACACCTCAACAGCACAGGTGTCCAAAACGTATGTAAATACAAAGAGAACTTTTTGGTTTGGAAACTTCAAGTGTTTTCACGCTGAGATTTAAACTGCTATACAGACTTTCCCAATGAGCCTGGAGAACCCACCGACAAAGCAGACAAGCAGGCGCTCTGCGGGCTGGGCCACAACACCTGAACATGCCGGGCTTTCTTTCCTACCCCTAGCACTACAAACAGAAACAAACACACAAAATTTCCTAGTGAGGAAGTAAACTAATGTTTTGAAGTTTGTGTGAGGCTAGGACACCTAAGTGTAGGATGATGCAAAGCCCAAAGCTGCTGGGCAGTTGTGTCCACAGGGACATTATGACTCAAGACCTATCAGCCACCTAAGAGAAACATCTACGGAAGCCTGTGCTCTAAAAGCACAGTACCAACAATGAGAAGTTTAGGACTGGGTGTTATTTTTTGTCCGAGAACAGGAGGCCATTCTATCCCATCAACCCAAAGCAGTCAACTCCTAGCTACAAAACAGGAGCACCCCAGGAGCTGTGTCCCACCCAGTGTCCTTACCGACTCGGAAATGAGGAAGCTGGGCAAGATTATGCCTGGCACAAGGCACTTTCACGAAGTCATCCAAAACATGCACAGTGTCAAACTCTAAGCCTTTGGCTTTGTGCACGGTGCCCAAGATGTACTCTAGAAAAGACACAGGGCAAGTTAGATGGGGGCCACAGGGAAAGAAATGAGAGGAGACAAAGCATCCTTGCAGGTGTACGCCTGCATAGAAGGGGCACCGGTGGAAAATGAGGACTGAGAAAGTAAAACATTAGTCACAGGACTACCTCAAAGTATCCCACTGAAGAGGCCAAAGTGGCTTGACCATGTCCCACTCGTTTACACATAGAGGACCAAAGGCCCAGAAGACAGCTGTGCAGCTTGTCCAAAGTTACACACGGCAGAGCTGGGTCTAGGAAATCCTACTCCAGTGGCTTGAAAACCGCACAGGAACAAAGAGAACCCATGGGAAAACAACTGCCCTGCTTCCTGGTTTACTTATTATTTAACACGGTGCTGTGGATCCACGCCAGGGCCTTGTCCCCTTTGTCTTAATGAACACAGCCACTGGAAGCCACAGGTGCAGGGACAGTTCAAGAGACCTAGTCCTCCTCTTGGAGGCAACAGCTGCTTCCCTCACCTGCGAAGTCCAAATCTTCTATGTGGCACCTCTCTATCCTTTCTACCAGTTCTGGAATCCTGATATTGTATTTTTCAACCACTGCGATCTTCGCTTCCAGCTCCTTGTCTTCTGCAGCAGTCACGTACCTCTTGAAGCCACTGAAGCCTTCTCTGTGCACCCACCTTCTGATGAATCTGTCTTTAATGACGAGGTTTCCTAAGAGGAGACACGTGCAGGTGAGAGTGAGTGAGGGTGTCCAACACAGGACAGCGCTGTGCATATCTAACCAGTAGCACAACAGAGGATGGGCTCAGAGCTGGGAGAGCCAGGCTCCAGTCCGCCCAGGGCTCGCTCTGTCTCCAACTGAGCATCACAGCCATATGCTCAAGAACCTCATCTACTTCACAGGAGGAAAAGTACCAACTATGAGAATACTGAGAAGGATCTGGAGAAAGCTGTCAGTACTTCTGAAAACAGGCCCTAGGATCCCCCAAAAGAGAAGAGCAAATCTAGCTCCTCAGAGGATCAGCGCCCTGACTCAGGACCAGCCCGCCCTCTGGCTGAGTGCTTGTTTCCACCAGGCGATACTCACGTTTCCTCCGTTCTTCCTCTGGCTGAAGGAGGGTCCAAATATCAATGATTCTGTCCAAGCCAAATGATTTAATCCCCTGAAAAAATTTCCAGTGGAATTTTTGGTTTGTTTTGCTTTTTATTAAAACAAAACAAAACAAATCCAGAGATGGTATCTTGAAATGAGATGATTTCTTAGAAACAGATCTCAAATATGGCCGAAACACACACAGTTATAGAAAGCACAAAGTACCAAGCTATTGCCTCAAACTCTACCAATGCGTTGGAAAGGAGAGCCCAGCTGCGTACTGTTTTGACATTAATAAAAAGGCGAGTTCAGTGTGCCTCATAAACACTCCGTGTCTAGAAGATGGACACAAGTGATAACGCATGGCCATGCTGGTACTCTGCAACTCGAGCCCTCACGGGGAGCATGCCCAGCACAGGGGAGAGCCGTGACAAGGGCTCACTGCTACTTTGGTGAGGGCTGCACATACAACACTGAGAGTATATATTGTACTTTATATCGTTTGTGGTTTAGCACCTGACACATGTCACAGGTAGACGTGGACACAGGAGAGAGCACACTCCATATCCAACATGGATGACATTCCAAAATTACTTCTTTCAATAATGACAATGTTAAATTGTAACTACTAGATGAAATATCAGAGGCATCAATATAACAATCAAATAAACTGTGGTATGTTGAGTGGAAAAAAAAACCAGTACTTTTATGTATACCATAACAGCAAGTATGTAAAAACAGACATTTATAAGGGCTTCAAAGTTAAATACACCACAGACATGTCTTCTTCTTTTTTTTTTTTTAGAAGAAAGAGGCTTTATTAATATTGTTTTCCTCCATATTTTTTCAACAGCATATCTTTTCAGGTTTTGTAATGATCTCAATCTTTATAATCTACCTATCATCCATCTATGTATCTATGTATCTATCTATCATCTAGCTAGCTAGCTATCTACCTATCTATCATCTATCTATCATTTATTCACAGACATGTCATTTAATTTAACTTCTTGAGGTGGAAAATGAGGCACACAGTGGTGACCTGCTCCCAGCCACACAAGCTAGTGATAGAGCCAGGGGGAGCCCAGGTGCTCAGTTCCACACGCTTTCAGGTAAGTGGTGCTGCTCAGTGCTATCAGCTCACCCGTGCTTACACTAACAGTCAACACCCCAGGAGCAGCCAGGAGCCTCATTTGCACAGTGAAATATAACGAGAGTGCTCATTCACTGACCGGCCTACGCCACAGGACTGTCTTACTAGCACAAGCAGAGTGTATGGTCACAGTGTGGCCCAGGCAGAGGAATCCAAAACCCACAGGCTTTCCTGCATGACCTCCTGAGGAAGCTTTCCCAGGTCTGGTCTCTGCACTGTTTCTGTGCATGAAGTAGTCAACAAATTTACTCTTACCCCAATCAAATGTATCCTTGCAGGAGATTCTCCTTCAGTTACCCGAACAGCCTCATCAAACACATTGGCGTTGGTCCGGGATAGCAGAGCCACTTGTCCCTTTACATCACCTCTGATGCCGCCTTGAGGAGGAAGAACAGACCCCATGCAAATCAGCAGGTGGAACACAGTTAACTTTGGTTTAAAATACACTAACAAACAGTAGAGAAACAGAAAGCCTTACTCTGATGGTTCCCTCCAACCAATGTCTTTTTCCTGACTCTCTTGCAGACATCCAAAATGGTGGCTCCCACATAAGCGATTTCCACACCAAATCTAAAACTCTGTTAGAAAAACAGACAAACAAATGCAGTTAGGACATACAGGGGTTCACTCCTGTTGCTGCCAACACCACATGGAACTTGTAAAGTCACTCAGACACAAACAGAAGCCTGATGATTGAAAAGTACCACTTCTATTAAGAACAGCATTCCTCCTATTTTTTTGTTTTCTTTGTTTGTTTTTCTTTGTTTTTTGTTTGATGGGGTTTTTTTGTTTTGTTTTGTTTTGTTTTTGAGACAGGGTTTTTCTGTGTAGCCTTGGCTGGCCTGGACTCATTTTGTAGATCAGGTTGGCCTCGAACTCACAGAAATCTGCCTGTCTCTGCCTCTGCTGGGATTACATGAGCAATCTCTTTTAAAGACTTTTTAAAAAATCATTTTTAATGAGTTGAATGTTTGTATATCTGAGTGTGGATATGTGTATGTGAACAAAGTGTCATTCACAGAAACCAAAAGCAGCAGATCTGCTGGAGCTGGTGTTACAGGTGGTTGTGACCTAACATGGGTGCTGGAAAGGGAACTGGGGCTCTCTACACAAGCACTGAGCACTGTTACACCCGAGCCATCTTTCCAGCTCTAACACGACCATTTTCTCCCTCAGAGCCCTGAATGACCGACACCCAGGGTCCCACCACATCAGCGTTTGCTTTTCTTACACTGTCTTCAGCTTCGTTTTACACTCAAACTCTCATCTCACCTATTCGGCCCTTTACTTCTGCTCTCACACTCAAACAACTGTCTCCCTCTGCCAGATTAATCTTTCCCAAACACACTAACTGAGGTGTTCTCTTGCTATGAAAAGAAATGCTCCACTCCCATGCCCCTCTACTGTCTGGACAGCCCCTTTCTACAGCTATCCTCTAATGCCAACTGCAAGCCTCTTGAGAGGGCAGAGGTCTTGCCCTTGCTCTAAGACCTCGTTCAACATCCCCATAGCATCGGTCCCATGAGCACTTTTAGGCTGGGCATACAGAACACGCATAGAGTGCCTGCTCGGCAAGCACAGGCTTTGGTTTCAATCCCGAAGGCCACAAAAAGCAAACCACAACATTTTAAGTCAAGTGTTATGGTGCATGCCCATAATCCCTAGCACTCAAGAGGTTGAGGCTGGAGGACTCTGAGTTCAAGGCCAGCCTGGGCTCTATATCCAGTGAGTTCTTCTCTGAAAACACAAGCCAATCTGAACAATCGCCACATATCTCTGCCTTGCCCATGCTGCCTCTATCACTTTTCTATCTACCTAAATACATTCCTATCCTTCAACACTCAGCCCAAGACACTATTTTCTTAACCACATCTGCTGGAAAGATTCCCTTACTCGTTGCTTTCCCCATGCATCTACAATATAATAAAGCAAGGTATACTTTAGTGAAGAGCAGTGTCTATTTCATAAACTATGTCACATAGCTACAACCAATAGGAGGAAAACATGATTTTTTGTTTTATTTTGTTTTTCAAGACAAGGTTTCTCTGTGTAGCCTTGACTGTCCTAGACTTGCTTTGTAGACCGGGCTGGCCTCAAACTCATGGTGATCCACCTGCCTCTGCCTTCTGAATGCTGGGATTAAAGACATGTGCCACCATGCCCAGCTTGGAAAACATGACTTTCAATAGGACTTCACTGTTAGAAAACTATTCAAAATGAACCATGATGAAATTACTTGTAAAACAAACATTCTTATATGCTTGAAAAAACAAGCAGTCTCATGCTATCATGTAATGCAAGAGAAGAAATGAAGTTTTACATAACTAACACTTACTCCTCTGTGTGGGCCGCAGCAGTGGAGGAACCTGACTGCACCACGTTACCACCAATAGTCACATCCCGTACTGATAATGCACACCCTTGAAACCATGAGACAGATGGCACTTCAGCTCTGTGGGCCTCCCAAGCCACAGTCTCAGCTGACAAGTCTCGGCACACAGACAAACTAAAACTACTTGACCAGGACTTCAGTGTCATCAAAATCAAGGTCAAGTCTGATATTGTACAATCCTAAAGCAGCAAAAACTAAGTAAATATGGATGAGCCATGAGTGCTAGTTTATTTGAGGAAAATGAAACATATTTCCACAGCCCCAGCACATTAAAAATTAGAGAGAGAAACAGAGTGCTTGCTTATACGCTCCGGGGCTTGAGAAGCAGTGCTAGCTCTTACCTGTGTGAGATAAAAGACATGAGTGTGGGGGACGGTGAAGAGAGCATTCACTGCACCTCGGAAGGTATAGATCTGCTGGTGGGGGTCCCCTACAAAGATCTTCCCACATGGCTGTGACAGAACTATGTTCATGATAGCTGCAACCAGTAAGAGGAAAAGTGAGAAAGCTGAAGGGCAACAACCCACACAGCAAAGACACCATATTTAAGGAAGAAAACAAACCTGAACTAAGCCAGCCCAAGACAGACAACAAAGCTCTCTCTTCCTACAGGCCAGGTTTTCTATAAAAGGGCACAGTTTTACCATAGACCTAGTAACGGTACCTGATCCTAGGAACGCAGGTTACTTTTAGTCCTGGGTAAATTGATTATAAAAAAAAAATATTTAAGAGCAAATATAATTTTCTATTCTAATATTGTAACACTGCCAAAATACCTCAAAAATCAAAATTTTAATACTGTCTACTCGCTACTAGTCATGTAACACAGCACTTCACGCTACATCAGCTTCCTTTGCTCACTTAGTATGAGACTCGGTCTCTGTGATCTGATGAGCTAGTTGTGCAGCATCTTAAGAACAACTTCAGTAAAACATGTGGAGGAAGGAGATAAATCTAGGTCAGGTGTAGGGGACAGACAACTGTGCAAACTTTGAGTCTAATTTCTGAATGCCTAAGAATCATTTGCTCCTCTTTTTAACACAAATAATAACAACGAATTTATTCTATGTGTGTATCCTCTTACATAATCATGATGCTGTTTCTATGTATTTGAGACTACTGATGTCCTGAATAGTTTATCACCTGGGGTACAGTCCTGGGCCTCATCCACAAAGATGGCGTCAAAAGAGGCAAGCAAAGGCTTGCTCAGCTGCCAGAGTTTCAAATAGCCTACAAGAGAGTAGTTACCAAGAGTCACAAGTCATACGCAAAGCCGCTCCGCTGGCAGACACACACTAGGACAGCCGCCTACCATCATGTGTCATTTGGTATGCCTCTTCTTTGCATTCTCCCAGCTTCCGCATGTTGTCCCAAAGTCGGCTTGCTTCAAGGACACCATTCTAAAAAGTAAATGACACAGGAACCCGAAGTCTAAGACCCTTGAAATCATACTTCTGCTTCCACGTAGTGCAGTGGGAGCAAAGACATCACCGCAGAACGCAGAGGGGCCCACCTCTTCCAGGGCACCATAGAGCTTTACCACTGAGCTCTCAAGAGTTCAAAGGGTGAAAGAGTGAGAGGCTGAGGCCACAGCATGCACAGCAGAGCAAAGACCAAAGACCTCAACAGCTCAAGAACCACAAAGACCCACTGTTTTGTAGACTCACTACTGACAATTTGTAAGATAGGGAACATTTATTTTTTATGAGCAAAATCTGTGTAGAAGCATAACTAAAAAAAATTAAATAGATTCCTAGTCATTGACTAAGATCTGAGCTCTTACAAACTATAGACATGTCCTTCCATGTCTGTTTTTACCTGGTAAATGGGAAAGCTAAGGTGGGCAACAGAACATGTGCTTGTCTGTAATCCTAGCACTAGGGAGGCTGCTGACACAGGACACTCTTGTGTTTGAGGTCAGCCTGAGTCACAGGGAGTCTCCCCGCAACCCCCCCCCCACAAAAAAAGACACAAACCAAACCCAGCAGGATTATTGGGGAGTTAGGGGAGATGTCTGTGAGTGCTCCTCACAGGTGAAAACGCCATGTGATTCCCAGCTGTCCTGACAGGCACTTGTCTCGCCTACCTACGTTCATCTTACAGAGCTGAGGAAATGACAGACAAAGATCGTACCAGGCCCCTCATTCTCATACCCTGGAGACTCACCAGCTTCTCGCTCTGTTCAACCATGACTCTCTGTCCTTGGCTATTCTTGCACCAAATGGGCACGTGATCGATAGTCAGCTCTTCATCAGCTGATGCAAAGAAGTTTTCTAAAGTCTTACACACTAACTTGGCCCTTATGAATCCACCTTTGCCTTCGGCAAGGACAGAGTTGACCATGAAGGGTGTTAACTTGAAGAGATTCAACTTCTTCTTCAGCTGGTACCTGTAACACACGCCCCAGGTGAATGGCAGTGGGCTTCCAACATTGCAGCATTTGCCATATCCCCCATTCCCATCACCACCAAGGTGATTTCAAGTGTCTATCACACATAGGCAAGAGCACTTTAAAAGCCACGTCTGAGCTGACATGGCTTGCCCTAAACTCTCATGACTGCACAGATGACAACCCTGAGAGCTGTAGGACTCAGCTCACAGCAGTCCCTCACCCAGTAAGACACCACTGTTCCTTAAGCCTTCTTCTCCACAAAACCTCAGCTACATGGGGTTTCCTCATTCGCCCTGCCCAGGAACACTTAAAACCCTTCAGAATTTGTGACATATTAAACTTCAATGCCTCAATTCCAGAGAAACAGGAGAGCCTTCTTAGTGAGGTAGCTACTTGTAAAAAAAAGTATTTTACAGTGTGAAAATACAGATCATTGAAGCTCTTTTTCTATCTGCTGCTTGTACATGGCGAGGACAACACGATATTCTCAGTGCTGTGGAGTAAGCGTGATCATAATGACCGTCACATGGAGAAACAGCCATGAGAAATGACCCGGCACTCGCGATGCTCACTTCCGCCCGACGTGACTGTAGGCCATGGAGTGGAAGGTTTTGCAGATGACGTTGCTGGGGAAGACGAGCTCTGCCTGCTTTGCGATGCTCTTGTTGAAGGTGACATAAAGAAATCTGCTCTGAGACCACTTCTCGGCATACTTGACCAGAGTGGAAGTCTTCCCGGTGCCTGTGGAAGCCAAGAGGAAAGAATCTGACCCACTGACGTGGCAAATCATGCACCGGGATCCCCAGTCAGGTCTTTCTCAGGCTTATCCCCCCTCTGACTGAGACCTCACGTAGGAGTTAGGGGGGCTGGGATCTTGGCCAAGTGGGAAAGGCCAGGCTGCTTGATCTCACTGACTGGTTACGTGGGTTTGTGCACACAAAGTTACAAAGGTCCCCAAGAGCAAGAACTCAGTACCAGCTGGCTGCTGCCACACTACTGGTCATCCACATCTCTGAACCAAGACCATGCACAGGGGACTCAGGGAGTGCTCTGACGCATCCCGAACCCCACTTCTTCTGCCCTTCCACCACCCATCCAATTCTTCAGCTAATCAGCCTGTGTTTCCGTAACAAATGTTTACTGAGTATTTTCACACTGTAAAAATCTAGCTAGGAACAAACACCAATGCAGGATAAAAGCAGACAACAAAGTGAGAGTATAAATATAGCACAGGGTAGTTTTTAAAAAATGTTAAAATAAAAAATAAAAAGAAGAAGAGGAAGAACTAGAAACAAAACTAATGTCCTCTGTAAGGTGAGACTGTGAGAACACGACTCCTTCACAGTCTGCCAGGGGACAAGCAGACATACGTATAGATGATGCATGTGCTGGCTACTTCTACACTATGGTAATCAATTAGCACAGTAAGAGTTCAGCAGCCTATTTGGGAAGAGACTGAAATGATGAGAGTCAGCACAGCATGGCAGAGAAAGAAAGAGAAATGGGGCAGGGAGGGGAAGGAAGGGAGGGAAGGAAGGCATCCTGGGAGACAGTCCAGCTGATTCTTGCTCTTCCGCTTGCTCATTTAACCTAGAGTAAGTCTCTCTGACCGACCTCACAGAACGCTGCCGGACTAGCACCATGGCAGGTGTTTAATAATGTGGCTAGCAGGAAGGGATTATAGATAGGGAAAATAGTGTGAACAAAAGTTCAGATGAGACTCTCCAACTATTTCAGGAGACTCTAAGATCAGGGGCACAAATGAGTAGACATTTAGGAAAACAGGCTGAACCAGAGAGAAACCGTCAAGACATCACCCTATACAACTAAGGAGCTTGTGAACCCTGTTGAGAATAGTATGACCTGCCTCTCCAGAAGATCCTGCTGACTAAGAATCTACGATGATGAAAGAGGGGCTCCCCTACCGCACTGACAGACCCCAGAAAACAATGCCTAGGAAACAGGAATCCGGTGTAGATATTCTAGGCAGTGGTGAGAGAAAACAAGTACTTCTTGGCCGGCTGCTCTGGGGACTGTTTAAGGTAATTCTATTAAGGTCAAGGTCAGCGTGCCCAGGTAGGAGTGCAAAGGGGACACAGCACAGCAGGCAGAGGCAGCCACACCATGAACCTGATGCTGTATACTCCAGGATCCTGACAGGAGCTCCCTTACCTGCAAAAGCCATAATTTTTACCACCTGGAGAGGCTCCATCTTATGGTTCAGAATCAGCTGCTGTTCATGTGTTAGTTGGATAGATGTTTTCTTGCTATAATCATTACAGAAGAGAAATCAGAAAAACAGGAATTAAAAGGCCCAAGGGATGGCCAGTGCAATCAGCAGACAGGCAAACTGGATACACAACAGCGGACCCCAGCCCCTCCTGAGCAGGGCTGAATGTTCGCAAACTAGGTTAAGATGCTACTGTACAGCTCAACAGTTCTACTAAAAACCATCAAGCTCTAAGTGGGTGAAATCCACACAGTGTAAACCATGCCTCAGTAAAGTGATCAAAGCAAAGCGCCTCTTGTCTCACACATGAAGAAGAGGCCAGAAAGGGGGTCCCACCCGTGTGCTTCATGTCTGTCATCCCAGCACTCAGGAGGCCGAGGCAGAAGGAGTGTGAACTTTTTTTACTTGAAGACCAGCGTGGGCTGCACATTGAGACTTTGTCTCAAAAAGTAATAGAAGGCCAAGCACACACCCACATATAATGCATACATACCCTGGCCAGACAGATGGCTCCTCTTTAACTTTGGTGGCCTGAGTACAGGAATTCTCCTGAAGATATAGGCAATAGAAAATGTTGTAGTGAATCCTAATGGGGGAAAAAAGTACATTTAGAGACTTCCAAATTTAAGTCATAATCTATCTCATTTTTCCTTGGCTGTATTTCAACTTCCTTACCATTTCCAAAAGGTATATTCCTATCACGTGTCATTGAAAAAAAAAAACATTAAGAAAGGACTTCAGTCTCTGCAGTAGACAAAAGCACTTCTGGGAATCCCAGTTCAGAAAAACATGCACCGTCTCTATACGTAACATCACACAAAGGAGACCAGGACATGCTCTTGAGGGAACAAGAGTATACTATCTGCGATCGTAAGAGACAGCAATCAAAACAGCCACAGACCCACGGGAAAGCAGGCAGAAACAACACTTCTGGCACTGTGAACTCTGCCTAAACAATCCAACCTTACTGCCAAACTTAAAGCCATCTTTCTGAACCTCAGCTGCTCATCAGCCTGGTTCTTGTGTGGTGGCACTGGGTTAGAAGCATGAATAACACTCTCCTTTAAAGGTTCCACAGGAAAGGTGTTCTGGGGCTAGAAGAACAAGAGCACCAAAGACAAGATGTCAGAACAGGCAAAGGGGACCAAGGATGACAAAACTAAGTCAATAGAGACATAAGCCCAGTCCACCACAAGCAACTCCCAAACCTCTCTCTTGTGCATACGAGCCACTCCTGGTGCCTAGAACACTAATTCCCCAACCACGCGCTCTGCTCCACTCCAAGTGAGGAGAGCTGATCTCAAAGCATTGCTCTTTTGATGAAAAAAAGATACCTTTAGTAACATTTCAGGGGCTGGAAAACCAAGTCAATACACCACACTACTACAGACTCAGCTAGGCCCCCTTGGAATTCAAAAGCTGAAACCCTAATTCCAAACATGACTGTTGGAAGAAGAAAGAAAGAAGAAAATTAAGTTCAATGCAGTGACAAAGCTATGGCTGAGACGTACTATTGTTTTTCTAAGAAGAGACACAATCTCAAGTGTTGTCTACCTGCCCCTATCCCTCTCTTGCTGGGATACAGAGGAGGTGCCTACCAGGAACCCAAACTTCCCCACCTTGTTCTTGGATCTCTAGCTTCCAAAAGGACAAGAAAACAAACGTCTGGGCTTAGGCCACCTGGTCTGTAGATGGTTATAGTGTATACATTTGTCTAGAGGACACTGTTCTGCACTGGGTCATTTGTCCTGGTGGAATCTTATCACAGAGCTTCCTGCCCCAGGCCTCAATGCCATAGCATGGGCTACAACATAAACCAGCTAACGAACTGAACGTAACTCAGGACTAAAGCAATAGGACATGGCTGCAGAACAGTGCTGTCACCTTACCAAGGTGACAGGGTCACTGCTCACTAATCCCAGGGGCCAGTCTTTTCCTGGAGGAGAGGAAACCCTCTGGATTTCTGCTTCTTAGGACTAGCTTCATGATGGCTGCCTGTCTTTATGACTTCAGATGAGGGGACAGGTCGTTCTATACATACCACCTAGACTTGGGATTTTAAAGATCCTCCCTCCCCTGGTCCCCAGACATCGCTCATAATCTTGCACTAGTGTCTCCCATACTCAGTGAATCCTGCCACACAGGACTCTCTCCTGGTGCTTCTCAACTGCATCCCTACCTCAGGATCTTAAATGACCTATTCCTTCTCTTAAAGGCTCTTTCCCAAACCTCCAAACGGAGGCCTCTCCCTGACACTCAGACTTCCTGCGAGAAGTGCTTGCTCATGTCATCCAGAACACAGCCCCATGTCCCTCTGGCGGAGCGCTGCTCCCCTTCCACTGCAGCACAAGGCACCCCCTGAAGCACCCCTCTCATGGCTGCTGATGTGCTGCCTCTCTTCTCACACTAGACAAGCTCTTTGATTACTATTTCCACTGTGAACTCTCTTGTGCCTGGACTTGCGAGTTGCTGAACACACATCCTTCTGAAAACTGACCTTTTCATACGTTATCAATGCCAAGATAACTCGGAATTAGCAGCCAAACTCTAGGCCTTTCTCATATTAAGATAGAGTCACTCAGATCCCCCAAATCCTATAGCTTGCTCTAAAAGTGACCAAGGGAAAAAGAAAACGCAAATGTTTTCCTAGAAAATGTAGCCAAATGTGAATAAAGAAAGGCATGTCACCTTCACCTATAGCTTCAACGCTGGCCAACAACATAGAACTCTGAAGAAATCTTAGCTGGCTGGCATGATATTCACAAAGCACTTGGAACTTCATTCTCACAGCTCAGTCCCCTCCCTCTGCACAGGGAGAAAGGAGGAGCGAGGACAAGTCTAGGGCCTGGTCGCCTTATCGCAGCATCCCCCTTCCTCCAGCGTGTTACCTGTTGCTGATGTTAATCCCCTTCTCCCTCATGGCATAAAGGAGCACAGCTATGCAGTACAAGGTCTCGGTGACATCCGGCATGGTCACTGTGGAGCTGGGTCTCCTGAGGCAGAAGAGCAGACGCTGGATGTCGTTCACGCAGCTGGAGAGGAGCACCATGGCCGCCACCAAGGCCCAGACGTTAATGCCCTTCAAAGAGAGGTACAAAGGGTAGGAAGCAGCCCAGACACAGCCACAATCAGGGAACTAGTGAGGAAACTGAAGGGCACTTCCAGCTTCTAATTTACTGTGTATCTGCATCAAAACCTCTAATCCCTCTGCCCCTTTCAAGTTACCCAGTGTGTCAATGAGGAAAGAGCCACCTTAAAGACTGGCGAGATGTGGTTTTGATTGAATCTCTGAGTAGCATTAATCTCACTGGTTAAGAGCACTTGCTGCTCTTGTAGAGAAGCAAGGTTAAGTTCCAAGCACCTACATGGCGGCTCACATGGGATCTCTTCTGACCTCCACCAGCTCCTGCACACATGTGGTGTACAGACGTACTAATAGGAACACATAAAAGAATATAAATACATATACTGGTTTTGGATTTTTTTGGTGGGGGGAGGTTGTTTTTGTCATTGTTGTTGAGACAGGATTTCTCTATGTAGCCCATCTGTCCTAGAACTCCATGTGTAGTCAGCCTGGCCTCAAACTAAGAGATCTGCCTGCCTCTGCATCCTGAGTGTTGGGATTAAAGGTGCGTGCCACCACTATCTGTTTCTATTGCTTTAAAAGGGCTATCTTATAAAGAAACCCTGTCACCCAAAGCGCTCAGAGTCTAGATAACTAGCAGCCAGGAATATTTCAGAGGATTCTTCAACAGAATGGGCCAAATGTTTTTTTAAAAAATTTCTTCCAAAAGAAAGAAGCTGCAAACAGGGCAGCTTATTTTTCCAAAGAGACCATTAATAAAATTAATGCTACTTAGAAATTCAACAAAAATTTTGAAAATAAATACAATCTTCAACTAATGTTAACGACTAACACACTTCCAATGAGAAATGAGGTCACCATGGTGCAGAGTGCCCTCACAGCCTTTTAGCACACATACCCCAGCAGCTGCATAGAGGTCAGGTAGTTGTTGACGAATGCATGCCTCAGCCTCCAAAAGTAGAGGGTGATCCCTCAGGCTCCACTGCACCCTCTCAGGGTCTACACTTGGAGAGCATTTGGTGGTGGCTATATAGCTGTAAAACACTCAAGACATGAGTCCAGAAGACAGATGGTGAGCAAAGCTATACAAGAAAGGACTTTGAAAACTGTTTCCCTAGCAGGAGGAAAGACACTCACCGTATGAGGTTCAGCACACATAAGTCCGAATCCTTTTCTATGCCATGGCTCAAAAGAATGCCATCCACTTTGCCGACAGCCTGCTCCTCATTAATCAAGTATCGATGATACAGCTTTTTCCAAGGAATGAACTGTGTAGTTGAAAAACACAATGAAATAACATACAGACAATGATTCTTAGAAAGACTGGGCCACCAACAAAGAAACCCTCCTACCAAGTGAAAAGCAAGTACAGCTCCCAATCCAAAGCTAGACAGACAAGGAGAAACACTACACAAACCTGAGCTGGAAACTAGGAGAACTGGGCCTTGGTCTTGGCTCTAACACAAATGTCACAGGAGCTGGGGAAATCAGCGCTTCAGCTTTCTTATCTGAAGCTCTAGGTGAGCAGCACTTCCAAGTTCCAAAAGCCACACTGACCTTAAGTCAACAACTGTCACATGACACAAAGGAAGGCACTCTGGGATGATAATGCTACACATGACATCTTCGCCAGGATATGATAACAGAGAGAGTAACACTATACCCTAACGGGCACAGATACACAGAACAAACACTGACAGAACTGAAGGAAGAAATAGATGGCAGAGGTGTGTAAGGCAATGCTGGATTTGAACAACACTACAGACTACTGAACCTAACAGATCCACACAGATGCTCTATCCAACAGCAGCAAAATCCACATTCATTCCAAGCCACATGGACAGTCTCCATGTTGGATTACATATTAGATCACAAAGCCAGTCCAATAGATTAAAATGGCTGAAGCTATACTGAGTATATTCAGTAACAACATGAGGACATTATAAATCAAGGCAGCAAGAAAACTGAACTACCCACAACTTAAATCAGGCACTCCTATTCGTGAGATGAGGTGATGGCGAGTAGCGGAGGCTAGTCTTGAACTCATAACCGTTCCATACCACCTCCTTAGAACTGGGATACAGGCATGTATCAGGGTATCTGGCTACACAGTGCACCTTTAGAATAACCAATAGATGAAGAAAGAAATCACAAAAGAAAGTTCCTTAAGACAAGTAGAAACAAAGGCAACACCGCAGAACCTATGAGACAGTGTGAGACCGGTGCTGACCATCAGGCTTACAGCTAACACAGAGAGGGGCTGAACACTTGGGAGATCTGTGGTAGGGCATTTGCCTAGAATGCACAAGGCATAGGTTCAATCCTAGCACTAATAAGAAGATCTGAAAAGGACAAATTACCTTCACATCTCAAAGAATAACAGACAAAGGAAGTAAACTCAAAGTCAGCAGGAGAAAAGACATGACAAAGAGCAGATCTGAGCAGAGTGCGCATCTGTAACCAGGGCCAGGAAGATGGAAGCAGGAGGATGGAGTCTGAAGCTAGGCTGGAGTACATAGACTGCCCAACAACAAAACAAGAACAACAGTAGTAACAGTAACGGTGGTAACAAAAACCCTTAGCTACCTCAACTAAGAACAATCAAAGGAGCATTAAAGTCAATGCCGCGGAAGTCAAGGACTACAGGGAAGGGGTTAACTGCCTAGACACCCGTCCTACCACGTCTGAGTAACAGAACCAGAATGACACAAGGATGAGTACAGAATAGAGTCAAAAATCAAAACTTCAGTCATAGAGAAGCCCAGGACCAGGTGGCTTCACTGGGGAGTTCTACAGAACACTTGAGCAGTCAGCACCTGCATGCTTCACACTCTGCCAAAAGACTCAAGAGGAGGGAAAGGTGCCAAATTCCCCTGGTGAGGCCAGTACCGCCATATTATGAGACACAGACACTCGAGAACCTGCAGGCCATGGAACCACGGCGACTACTGCCGATGACCAGAATGACACTACTGTAACATCTTAGGAGGGAAAGACAACTTGGATGTGGTCACAGGAAATCTTCTTAACCCAAACCTCACTTATCCCATCCCCCAGCTCATACACGAGGGTTTGCCATTTACTGACACGAACAGTATAAGCAAACAGGGCTCGCATCTAAAATCATAAAGACATTTCTCAGAAGTCAGGAACTAAGACTTCACAGTAGAACACTACAGCGGCATGAAATTTCTCAACCTCTGCTGTACTTAGAAGAAAAGTTTAGCTTTCCTGTTTTAGGCTGCACAAAGTTCAGCTCATGCGTCTCTGAGATCTAAAACAGAGAGATTTAGTGTGAAGGCTACACTTATCAGCTGGGCAGCTGTCACTATGCTACAAAATAACATACTGAATTGTACCATAAATGCTATTCAGTGTTTTGGTCACCACAAGGAAAAGAGAAAGAAAATTCAAGAGTCATGAATGTTCAAAGAGTGTGTCCAAAGGGGGGGTCTCAAGACTCAGCTTACAAAAACAGCATCATGATGAGACGGTTAAAAAAAAAAAAAAAAGATTATCAAGATCCAGGAAAAACAAAAGACAAAGTAAGGAGCAGGTGCCCGCCTCCCTGATGGACAGAGCAGGTGCCTGCCTCCCTGATGGACAGAGCAGGTGCTTGCTTCCCTGATGGACAGAGCAGGTGCCCGCCCCCCTGATGGACAGAGTAGAGTCTCAGCAAAATTTCTTTCAGCATGACTAGACAAAAAAGGAGAGAAGGCGAGAGAGCAGGCAGTCCCCGCGCCCAGCGTGTGCCCAGAAAACAGAAGTATTAAGTTATTCAAACAGGGAAAATAAAGAAGGCTTGGAAAAGAATGGGTTACTAAAACCAAACACAGTAACACAATTACACTACCAGAGGTGTAAATGCTGTGATAGGAAAGAGGACGCAATGAACTTCAATGGGACAGATGGGAAGGCATAGTTTGTACAATTAACAAGTCTTGAAGAACAGAGATATGGTGACCTTAGTTTAAATGGGATGGGTGATTACAGCACATGGTGCCAAAAATATTCAGTCTATGATCAGGGCACAGGAAATCGTGTGCTTCAGACAAAATACAGAACTGTGAGAAATTAGTGAGGGCTCTGGGAGATTTGGTGGGATGAGCCTGGACAGCCCCAGATGCCTGGGAGTTTGCACTTTATTCATGAAGCAAATGGAATCCATCACTTTGAAAAGGTCCTCTCCTCAAAAATCTGCATTAAGTGAAGCTAATATGTGTGCTCTTTAAGGACCAAGCACTTAGCTTACCAGCGGATCACTGATTACTTCCCTCCAAAGGTGGCACACCAAGCTGAGGTTCCAGTAGAGGTCCTCCACTGGGAGGAAGGCAAAGATGTGCCTCAGGACTTCACTCGGCAGCCTACAAATGTGGCTGGGTACTTCCTGGCAAGGCAGAGTTCCAAGAAGCCCATAGTACGAGTCAGGAAAGGGATCAGGACCAATGTCCTCAACGTCTCGGCCAGGCTCTCTGGACACTGCAGAGCACTGTGACAAAGCGTCCTCTGCGTCTTGCCTGACCTCCCTAAGCCTGTTACATGACGGGAGCAAACGATGCCGTGGCGTCTTCTTAGTAACTGCATCCCACTGGCTGGTCTCTGTAGTTTCCTCAAAGGAACGAGACCGCTTCCTGGGAGGCTGAGCAGATCCTGATGAGCCCAGCCTCACTTCTCCATTATCAACCTGAGGTGGAGTACAACTGCCCTCTGCAGGGAAAATCATATCCCCCTCAGAGTCCTGACAGCCGTCCTGGCCAACAGAATTGCTTTTGGCCATGTCATTGGTACAACGCTGGTGGCTAGCTAGGAAGAACTCAGAAATATATCTCTGACATCCTCGACCTGTAGAGAGAACCCAAAAAGGGGGAGGGGGGAGAGGAATCAGTGGCTGCTGACCCACAGTAGACCTAAATAAGACTATCTAATTATCTATATTAACAGCGAAAAGAGACACTAGTGTGCTTAGACGCAGGTGATCACATAAATAGCTAATATAAAAATAATCTGACCCATATTTAGCAAGAGACAACTGCTGTGTCTTGGCCAACACTCTACCTTGCAAGTACATATATGCATAAGGTAGGATGCTGCACACTGGACGCCTGAGTAGGCAGACATCCAAGGAATGGCTGCTTACGTTCTCACAGCAGGCACAATGCAGCTCTCAGGCGTGGTCCTAACAACAACTCTTAAGTTTGCATGAGCAAAAAGAAACATGCTTTGTCAGGTCCAGAAGCATCTATTTTTCATCTATTTCAAATAAGTTTAATTTACTTTTATTTCCTCCTGTGAATCTGTCATGTTTTAAAACAAAGAGCTGAAATCTTCTCATTTTGTTATTATGATGGCCAGTCTTCGTCACATGGACTCATTCAGCGTTTTCTAAGGACATCTACTTTTGAGAGACTATGAAGTGACATTTCCTGACCTTAGCACCTTTCAACATAGAGCCCAAACAATGGTGATCTCAAACATCACTACAACAATTTCTAAAAAAAAAAAAAAAGTATCAATACATAACAATATGTATGGTTCCCTTCTAAACAGTGAAACCAAAATCTTTACTTTGGAAAGACAAATAATGGATTGAAACCAGAATCAGCCTTTAAATGAATTAGTCGACTTGACATTAATGTCATATTGGGAAGAGGGACATCAATAATAATGTTTCTAGAACAATATAAGAGACCAGAATTTCATATCAGTAAGGTCTAGCTAAATTCATGTATTTCGTAACTGGTAAAATCAGTCCTAGAATAGTGAAAGCTGCTGCACACTCAAAACCAGAGCCCTGAGGAGCTAATGGTGAGGGGTTGGCTGAGCCACACAAGACAAGCTAACCATTAAAACGTGTAATTAAGTCTGAAACTGCCTCACAGAATGGTTATAGCAGTCCCCAAATTGAGAAATATGAATTATTTAAACTAGATTGGATTCTAAAATTAGATGTATTAAAAGGAAAAGGGCAATCTTAAAGAGATAATTAATAACCCATATTTGATTATTACACATTGCACACTGTACTCCATTAATAAGGATAAAGATTGGATGCTAATCAACAAACAAACCTAAAGTTCTTAAATGAAAGAAAAACAACAACTGCAAGTGATAAGTGTGAGTTTGAGTCCTTTACAGTAACAGAGGACACTTAGGTTCTTAGAAGTAGCTGTGACATGCTAGAGATCATCATGTTGAAGACTATTAGCTCAATAATATATATTCCAAATAATTTAGAAAAACTAAAACCAGATTAGAGAAGTTTATTGAGACCAGGTAGCAAAAAGCCAGGGGCAATCGGTGAAGCCCAGGCCTGTAATCCCAGCTACTCTAGAGGCTGAGGCAGGAGGATCACAAGTCCAAGGCCTGCTTGAGAAGCTTAGTGAGAGCCCCATATCAAGATAACACGTAGAGGGAGCTGGGGTGTACCTCCCAGGGAGTGCTGGCCTGGCACAGAAGGCCCAGGGCTCAATCCCCAGCACTCAGTACAACAACCAAAAGAAAAAAGTACCACCACAGGAAGGGACAGATGACCAAGTTATGATGCTTGCAGCCTGCCTGACTGCAGGCACACTGAGAGTGGTCAGTGTCTTTTATTACTTTATAATTGGGTATGCTAACAGGCTCTCTTGGGCTCTAACATTATAGGTCAGAATTTCTATGGAGATTCTGAATACAAATAATGAACACGAGTGTCAACCTGGTGTAACAGGTCTGGCAAATCAAGCAGTGCCATTTACAAACACTTATATGACACTGGAATGCAGTCAAAGGTCACACCAACCAACTACAGATTTTGGAACAGAAGATATTTTTTTGAAGACATACCCCTGTTCCCTCCTTTTGTTCTGGGTCTAGGATAGAGACCATGGTTTGGGTCTCCGTTTGTCCATCTCTGGGTGAAGGGCTGAGTCACAGCCAAATGACTCTGGGCCAAAAGCTGGCAGTCGACGGCTGTCAGGTGCTTCCGCTTAGACCGTCTCACTGTTTTGGAACAGAAAAGAAATAGGAGTGCATGTTAGTTATTCCCAAACACAGATGCTAGCCAGGGGACTACACTCGAGTTATAGGAACATACAGAGAACTGATTTTCTGAGGATCAGTACCATCAGCCTTTCTCTACCCTGTGAATGACTGAGTTAACCCAATCTCTAAGCATCTCTCTCTTACAATTTAAGAACATTTATGGCCACTACCTCCTTGAACACACCCAATCTTTGAGCCTGCTTAGTACTTAGATAGTAGAATTTTGTCGTTTTGTTTTTCAAGACAGGGTATCTCTGTATAGCCTTGGCTGTCCTGGAACTCGCTCTGTAGACCAGCTGGCCTCGAACTCACAGAGATCCACCTGCTTCGGCCTTCCAAGTGCTGGGATTATAGACATGTGCCAGTATGGGCCCATGTAGATAGGAGAATGCAGAATTTAAAGCAGACCTCCCGAATGACATTTTGAGATCCTAAAATGAAAATTTCTTTTATTTATCTATTTTTTATCTAACTTTTAAACTTCTACTTTATAGAAGTTTTGGCTATGAATATTTAAAAAGAAGTTGTTCAGCCTATAAAGACAAACACTGCACACTGGCTCTCATATGTGGATCCTCGCTTTGAACTTTTAGATTTGTGACTCTAATTTGGAGTCTGTAGAAGCTAGGAGTCAGGAAGCTAGGATGGGTTCAAGAGAGGGAACAGGCAGAGGCAGGCAGATTGCTGTGAGTTCAAAGCCAGCCTGGTCTACAAAGCGACTCCAAGACAGCCAAGGCTACACAGAGAAACCCTGTCTCGAAAAACCATAAAAGGGGGGGGTGGGGTGGGGGGACACGGAACAGGGAAGATTAAAGGGGTAAAGGAAGTCACCATTAATGCAAACAGACTTATCAATTTTCTCAAGCTTCATTTAAACCATGTTTCTACAATAACTGCAAAAAATTAAGATTTGGCTATAATTTTATTTTAAGAATAAAAACTTGAAATGTTTGTTTGCTTGCTTGCTTCTTTTGTGTGTGGAGATAGGATGTTACCATGTTGCCTTGGCTGGCCTAGAACTCAGAGATCCTCCTGTCTGACAAAATGGAATAGTTTACAGCTTACTTTCTATCAAGGTAATGAATTAAACTACTTCTTTAAAATTGCAAATTTTAAAAAAGACAATCATGATGACCTGAGTTCAGATCCACAGAACCCAGGATAAAGGGGGGAGTGTGTGGAGCAGCACAGCAGCTTAGGGCTGTGGTCCCAACTTGGGGAGGCTACAACAGGAAAATTCCTGGGCCTCACTGGACAGCCTGGCTAGCCAACTCTTAAGTTCAATGAGAGACTCTGTATCATAAAGTCAGGGTGATGAGGTGATGAGTGAAATACCGACCTCTGATCTCTAAATATATGTGTGTGCAACAGAGAGAGAGAGAGAGAGAGAGAGAGAGAGACTGAGAGGGAAAGAGAGCGAGAAAGGGGAGAGGGAGAGAGAGAACTGGGATAAAGGACAGAGATTGGCAAAGCACTTGTCTACCATGCACAAGCCATGAGGCCCTAGTTCAGGATACATATATGTTCTGGGTTCAGAATATACAATACTGAGTATAACTACAGACCATGCTTTCTATGACTATCTCTGCTCAGTACCCAGTCAGCTGAGAAACAGCCCTTCCTATTTTTAGCTAATTTTTTTGAAGTTTTAAAAAATTAAACCCCATGAATACTGTAACACTTCTGAAAAATAAATTCCATACACATTAATGTCTAAAAGGATGTGAGGCTGTATGGCCATCTCAATTCAGAAGGCCTAGCACGACCATGCTAGCACCACAACACAGTGCACACATGGCTCTGGTGAAGGAAGCATGGATAGATAGCGCTGACTTAGGCCAGTCAACTTTTATCTTAGAGGTGTCACCGATTATCAAGAAAACACAGAGAAATGTCAAAATCATATGCAAAGTTACCTACCTACTTCTTCTATTTTACCTACCTACTTCTTCTATTTATCGAAGCTTAGCTAATTTGAATAAAATATGGAAACATAAAGACAGGAAGTACATGGTAGGCCAATTGCAGCCAACTGTCTGTTCCCGTGTTCCTAGAAATACCTTTAACCACAGCAAGCCACAGGTCTCAGTCACATACTTAGAATATCACACATTTAATCCCAGTACTCAGGAAACAGGGGCTGGTGGAGTGTGGTGAGTTAAATAAACAACCCTGGTTAGGGCCAGGCGTGGTGATGGTGGTGGCGCACGCCTTTAATCCCAGCACTCACGAGGCAGAGGCAGGCGGATTGCTGTGAGTTCAAGGCCAGCCTGGTCTACAAAGGGAGTCCAGGACAGCCAGGGCTATACAGAGAAACCTTGTCTCAAAAAACCAAAATAAAAAAACAAAAAACAACAACAAGAACTGGTTAGCTGGGTGGTGGTGGCGCACACCTTTAATCCAAGTACTTGGGAGGCAGAGGTGGGCAGATCTCTGAGTTGGAGGCCAGCCTGGTCTACAAAGTGAGAGTAGGACAGCCAGGACTACACAGAGAAACTCGGTCATGGCAGGAAAATGAGGTCCTGGATCCTTGTCAGCTACCCCAAACCTCTGCTACTGTCACTAAACAGAGACTCTGTCTCATTATTATTTAGTGCTTAGCACAGCACTGTAACAGTAGACATTTACTTGTCTGTTGAACAAAACTTCTTGACTATAAATGCCAATTAGGCTTTCATTTACCTGGCTTCATTTTTTACCTTTTATTGAAAATCAACTTATAAAACAAGTCACAGAAAGTGAAACTTCAGGATGTCATGGCACAGGTTGTTACTCCTCTGCCTCAGCACAAACCCTCTGTTCTTGGTTCTGATGCAGCTGGTCTCACTTTAAACCTGGGCCCTCACCAGTGCCCAGTACCCGAAAGGCTGTACGCCTGTCTACTCCCATTTCCCCACCAAGTTAGATGGGGAGCTGATTAAAACATGGTGTGGCCTTGTGTCCTAAGGACGCCCCAGCGAAGATTCTCCTGGCTACCTGAGTACTTAAGAGCACCGCTTTATCAGAACCTCCTCCACGGGAACACACGTGTGTACACAGACACCCAGGAGCTACCACCATCTGGAACCTTTTTAGATTGTTATGAAAAAATAAAGTTCCATCATGAGGTCATTGCAGGTTTGGGGCTATTTGTTACTGCAACAAGATTTATGTAATGACTTCAGGATTATTTTAAATTAACACCAAATAATCCCTTCGCCCTCTAATTTTACTAAATAGGATTCATACTAAAAAATCCTCTAAGACTTACAAATTATAGAGCTAAATGGACAAGACAAAGAAGTAACTTCTTAGAATTCCTGGAGAAACTGGTGGCTATTAAATAACTGCTCTTAAAATTAAAAACAAATAAACAAAAAACTAAGCTAGCTTCCTGGTATAAGGTTCCTAACTGGAGAGAAATTTAGCTTTGCTGATTAAATAATGTACCACCCTACCTCACTTCTTTAGCTCCTCTACACGCTCTGAATAATTATCTGAAGAATGACAGGCTATGAAGATGCAAAAGTAGACAGACACCTGACCCCTGGTGTCGCTTGTGGAGATAACACAGCTGTAGTACAGTAGAGCCTATTATTACTATGATTCTGGTATTTGAAAAGTTCAATGACAGCCGGTGAAACTGGGAGTCCAAACAAATGTGGTCACCGTTATTCTCAACTCTAGCCCTCTAAGTGACCACTAAAGGCAGGAAGTACTTAGCAGTAATACCACCACTGTACATTTCCAAGACACTTATATGCTTTTGTAACTGTTTATTAAAGTATACCTTATATAGATCGTTTTAGTATATCAGCATTGTGTTTTATTAATAGCAATTATTTACATAATGACAATTTAATGTTTCCACTCTGAGGGGTTTTCTGCAAGATATATAGGAAGAAGGAATGAAGAATGTATTTATACCAGCATCTTCTGTTTATAACCGCATAAGTGACTGATAGTTATATGACAGCTTATAGGACTGCCTTCTAAAGCTGGGCTGTGGTGGCCTCCATGACCATAGAGCTCCTTAAGGCTTTACAGCGTTTGCAGTTCCTTCCCTATGTTCTCATGTCATCTGCAAAATAATCCCATGATTGTTCAGCTAAATTGGGGCTTAGGAATGACCTGCTTTAAGTCATAGCTTAGCTCCTAAACAATGGCACCAGGGGCCAGAACTGGCTCACAAAATTCACTTCCTAGCATCCATGCTGGGCAGCTCACATGGCCTGTAACTGCAGAGGGGGAATCAATGCCCTTTTCCAGCCCCTGCACACACTTGCATACTCTACCGTATACATCCATGCACACATAAATTTAAACTAAACCCAAAAACTAATAACACCAGCAGATGAACTTAGCTTTTCTGGCTACTTAAGTCTGGTGTGTTTTCTTTTTCTTTCTTTCAAGATTTATGTATTTATTTATTATGTATACCATGTTGTGTCTGCATGTGTCCCTGCACACCAGAAGAGGGCGCCAGACCTCATTATAGACAGTTTTGACCCACCATGTGGTTGCTGGGAATTGAACTCAGGACCTCTGGAAGAGCAGCCAGTGCTCTTAACCTGTGAGCCATCTCTCCAGTCAGGTCTGGTGTGTTTTCTACTCTTACATTCTCCTTTTCTAGGTCCAGAAAACTTGACCAGAGATTAGAAAACTCAAATTAGTGGAACATAGTTAATATAAGTAATCCCAGCACTCACAACTTGGAGGCCAGCCTGGACTACGCAGCAAGGCTTCCCTAAAAGCAAAACAAGTACTCTCAAGTTGAACTCTTACACCATTTTTAAAAACACTGTTATATGTCACAACCAAAGATAGTTGATAACAAATATTCAAAAAAGATTAACTAGAAGAGAAATGTCACTGTACTGTCTATATAGTATAGGCTCAAAATGGAAACAAACTTGTAAATATTTTGTCTTCGTTTAATTCTTTAAAAAAAAAAAACCCACCAAACACAGAAAGACTGCACACTCAGTTTTCATTCCCCTCTCTGGCATTCAGTGTTCACGTAACGATCTGTCAGCCACCACATCCGGCTTCTCTACTCCCAAAGGTCCATGTCAGTTGGCCTAATCTCTTGCTGTGGTTAGTGTGAGGGGTAAAGATATGTGTGTGTGTGTGTGTGTGTGTGTGTGTGTGTGTGTGTGTTTGTGTGTGCGCGCGTGCGCATGTGTGTTGTTTTTAAGATTTATTGATTAATGCATGTGCACCTGCAGGCCAGAAGAGGGCATCAGATCTCATTATAGATGGTTGTGAGCCAGCATTGGTTGCTGGGAATTGAACTCAGGACCTTTGGAAAGGCAGTCAGTGCTCTTAATCTCTGAGCCTTCTCTCCAGCCCCATGCCCAGCTTTTTTTGTTTGTTTGCTTTTTATGTGGTGTTAAGGATCCAACTCAGGCCCTCATGCTTGACTGGCCAGCACTTTACCAATTAAGCCATCTTTCCAGCCCAGCACCCTGAATCTCTTGCAGTCAGCTCATACCCTGAAATACCTACTGTTCTGTTAAGTACAGCACCCATTTATTAAAGCAAAAAAGGATGAGACAGGCTGTTTATTCTGTGTTCATCAGAGGAATAACAGAAAAACAAACAAACAAACAAACCACTATTCACTGTACACAATATGTATTTGTCTACTTGAAAATCTTTTTCTATTCTTCATTCATTCCTCAACCTCTTGCTGCATCCTCCACATCCTGGATTTACTATGAACTCCAGGAGGGCTTTCCTTATGGTATCCTTGTTGCGAATGCTGTTTCAGACATTGGAGAGCATACAAAAATAAGTAAGCCTGACCATAAGGCAGCTACCAAAACAAACACAAATTGCTAAACACACAGCAATCCAAGCACTACATAAATATGTGCATAAGGGCCTCCGGTAGTAAATATAATTAGCACCGTTGGAAGAGGCTACAGGAAGAGCGGAGCCTAAGTGATGAACGGGACTCAGGCAAAGAAAGCAAACAAAGGCATAGCGAAACGCGACAGAAAAGTTCATCTCTTCAGAAGAAAAGCTAGCAGATAGGGAATGACAGATAACAAGGCTGGAAAACAAACTCGGGAGCCAAAGACTACACAGTGGCGCTGAAGAAAGTGGCCTTTGTTGCATAGGCAATTCAGAGCATCGTGCAGTCTTTAAAATCAAGGTCATTACACAATCAAGTTTAGATAGACGTGGAGACTGTCAGCAAGACAAACCAGAAAGTCATGGGACCAAGCGAGACAAGAACCAGAGAACGCCTAAGAAGAGCATTAGCTGCCTAGAGCGGACAGGTGAGTGCCAACAAGGGGTTAAGACTGAGACAAAAATAAAGGAGAATGGACATTTCCTGTGGAACATTAAAAGAAATGACATTAACTATGTTAAAAAGCAAAGAAGAAATAGCGGCTTTGACCATTTTTTTTCCCAGAGTGAGAAATTTTAAAAATAAATGTTCAGGGTTTCTTCGTGTGCTTTCTTGTTGCTCGCTTTGTTTGTTGGTTGGTTTGCTTTGCTTTGCTAAGGTTTTAGTCCAGCTAAGTGATGGGCTGACAAGTGTGAGTGCAGGTTATTCTGCTTTGTAAGGTTCTGTGGAACAGCCAGTTGAACTTCAGAACTTCCTATGAAATGTAGGAGTGGTCTTCAAAGGCATGTAAGCCAGGCAAGGTGGTGCACGCCTTTAATCCCAGCACTCTGGGAGGCAGAGGCAGGCAGATCCCTGTGAGTTCAAGGCCAGCCTGGTCTACAAATGGAGTCCAAGACAGCCAAGGCTACACAGAGAAACCTCATCTCAAAAAACCAAAAAACAAAACAAAAAGCATGTAAATGACCATTGGCAACGTAAGAGTTGGCTTTCATGGTGTATCTCTAGAAGTTATTTCACAGCCAGAACAGGAGAGACAAAAATCTCAATTTGTCTAAACTAAAGTCAGCCTAGGAGGGATAGAGAGATACAAGAAGGGGGGTGGGGGATGATAGTAACACATTTGAAATTAAAATTCAAATGGTTTTTGTGAACTCACAAGTCAGGAAACATGTTAAAGGACCAGCGCCTCAAGGACGACATGCAAGCAGGTCCAAGAAACACAGCAAGTGTCAGATAGAAAGTCCCAATCCCAATGATAGCTACATGGGAATTATGACAGGAAAGGCTGGGCCACAAACTCCCAAGACCTTTACTAAATAACAGGCAGGCAGCTCAACCAGCCAGAGTGTGCAGCAGCAGCCCTATTCATGAGCTTAAAGTGTAAATACTCACCCTTCTCCAGAAAATCACAAGGACTAGGAAGTAGGTTCACAAACAATATCTGATTTTCCAAAAAGACACAGATTAAAGTAAATGCGTAAAGCACAGGAGAGGCAGGATCTTACTTGGAATACCAATTAAATAACCAATTCTCCTGGATTTCAGATTTTTTTTTTTTTTTTTTTTTTTTTTTTGTTTTCTGAGACAGGGTCTCTCTGTGTATCCTTGGCTGTCCTGGACTCACTTTGTAGACCAGGCTGGCCTCGAACTCACAGCGATCCGCCTGCCTCTGCCTCCCAAGTGCTGGGATTAAAGGCGTGCGCCACCACGCCCGGCGATTTCAGATATTTCATCCTTTTGAAAATCATGGGTCTAGGCTTTGTTTAAAGGACAGGAAACTTAAGAGATATAAGGCAAGAGAAAAGTGAGATCATTTGTAAAGGTGTTTAGACTTAAAACCACATACCAATCAAAGTAGCAAAAAGTTTGAAACTATCAGATGCCTCAAACTTTCCAATATGTGGTAAAAACCACTAACTTCATTAGCCCTCGATCACTAAAACCAGAATGCTGCCTATGGGCTGTTTACAGAATAGACAATGCCAGGCGCTTTGTCAGCCAGAGTGTCGTGCAAAATGCAAAGAAACTGTTCTAAGCCTGACAGTAGAGACTTCCATTTTACTCCCCAAACAAAAACACCGGTAGGTTAAATGTCTAGTTCCTCGAAAGGAATCCATCAAAGCTTGCTCGGATCTCAATGGACCCTCCAAAAGCCTCCAGGCTTTCTCACGTCCCCTTAACCATCACCTGTTCAGGTGAGCGGGTAGGAGGCTACCAAGGCAAACACAAACGCCGGGGAAAGCGTGCAATGACTCGCCCAAGGTCAAAAACATTACAGTGTAGACAAGCCAGGCTTGCCGTGCAGCAGAGCCTACGTCTTCTCAGGTGCTACCCCTTCCGGAGCCTCAAGGAGTGGCGTAGGGACGAGGCGGGTGTGCAGAGAGCTCCAGGCTCCCCCAGCAGGCCCACACTTGACCACCACGGGCGCGGCCAGCTCCTACACCCACCCTCAGCTAGGGCCCCACCCCCAAGGCCGAGACCCCCTACGCGGGGCCCCGCAAGGTGAAGTTTGCCCGGCTCGCACCCTACGCCAAGTCCACGGTCTCACGCACTATGGCGGCTCGGCTCAGGACCCCGCCGCCGCCGACACCACCAAGCCGATGCTGCCGGACATCCAGCCTTTCCCGGACCAGCAAGTCCCTCCTTCGGCACAGACAGCGAGCACAGACGACTGCAGACTTCCTCCGCGAGCTCCGCCCTTTCGCTGCCACGACGCGCCCGCCCCCGGAGCCGATGGACGGATTTCTGAACCAGTCAAAACACGGAACAAGAGTGGGCGCGCGGACAGACAGACTCTAGAGCCAATCGGTACGCCAAGCGGGAGGGGGCGTGTCTCAAGGAGCTGAGCCACGCCCCGTCTGTGCTTCCGCCAGCGCGGAAGAGGCGAAGGAAACTTTCCCAGAGTTCCTTCGAGCTCCCTGGGTTCCCGCGGGGGCTGAGGCCGCAGCAGCGAGCGGGGAGGGGGCTGGGGACGGCTGCGGATTGGGTGAGGAGAGGGCGGAGCAGCACAGGGACACTGTCCCATTTCTGAGAGGCGCTGTTGGGAGCCTGGACATCTGGAAGTCCCGCCTGGGCAGCCTAAGGATGCGGCTGTGCAGACGTGGGCCGAGCAGCCCGGCAGGCATCTACCATAGGATGTACTGTGGAGAGCAGACATTGTCTAGGGTGTAAGGTCAGGCTGCAAAGCCCCTGTCCCACTGCAGGGCTTCGCGATACAGCGGCGCGCTCCATTCTGTTAAGCCTTTCGTCCCCAGATCACTCGGGTGCTAGGGACAGCTCCAGTATATGAGGTGCACACCTTTACCTTAACTAAGCTGCCCTACTCTGGCTATTCCGCATGTTTGGAGCATGGTAACCAGAATGGCCTACGAGAGTTCTTGTCGCCTGAGAAGACACCATTCATTCTACACTGGCCATTGTGACTTCCAAACCAGGGCAAGAGGCAATTTAAAAAAAAAAAAAAGACACCAGCAGACAGACTCCAGCTGGGGGGCGGAGCGTCGGGGAGAACAGTCACGTGCAGGAAGCGGAAACCCTTGCCAGCTTCTCCCAACCTATAGCAGCTCGCGTCTTCGTCTTCTTACTTTTGTCCAGCCTGGTCCTGGGTGATGGCTCCGCCTGGGGATCTGCGGCGCCTCTGCAGGCTCGTGCAGGAGGGTCGGCTGCGCGCCCTACAGGAAGAGCTGGAGGTAGCGGGAGGAGGTTACCAGGGACCAGAGATGGCCGGAGTCTTCCAGGGGCCAGCTGGGGATACCCTTCTCCACTGTGCAGCCCGCCACGGGCGCCAGGACATCTTAGCCTACCTTGTGGAGGCTTGGAGGATGGACATCGAGGCTACCAACCGAGACTACAAGCGGCCTCTGCACGAAGCTGCCTCTATGGGCCACCGGGACTGTGTCCGCTACCTCCTGGGCCGAGGTGCAGTCGTGGACTCCTTGAAGAAGGCAGACTGGTAGGTGCCCACAGCCCAAAAAAGCCACATAGACACTCCCTGAAGAATCACAAATAGTGTTTGTTCTTCAGTGAGTCCACTAGATGCTTAACTTTCCTCGGGTTCTAATTCTGACTCGACCTTCCTTTCTTCTTCAGTTAGGACAATCGCTTCCCGCTGAGAATATAGAAATGTAATCAAGTGGAGTGTATTATTCGTGTGCCCAAGATGTGTTTTTCTGGAGACACCTTGCATTATTGTAATTTGCATGGCTGCTGTGGATAGGTACAACTGATAAAATCCAGTTGGACGTGCACCCAAATTGAGCTCTGTGCAGTTTTGTCACATCTAGTCTTGTAGAGCCACCAGCAAGAATGTTGCTGATGCTTTCCCACTACACAAATCAATTTCATTTCTTGCTAGACTAACGTCTTTTTAGTACCATGTCTGGTCCCTGAGACCCTGGACTTATTTAGGTTCATAACGTAAAGAAGGTATTGCCTTTAAGTTATTTTAAATCAGTCAAACCATAGGGGCTGGGAAATGTATCAGAGGTGGTGCAGCCTCTAGCATTCATGAGCCCCTACGTTTCATCTCAGCATATCAAGGACAGGAGAGAACCATATAATTAAACCATATAATTAATGATTAATTTCACACAACATATCTGGCATAAGGAGGTTTATTTGAGGGAAGGGAAGGGGAGAGAGAGTTAGGGCAGGAACAGAGAGAGGAGCAGAGCAGCCATGACAAAGAGAAAGAGAAAGAGACCAGGATAAAGAAACTGAGAGAAGGGCTGGAGAGCTGGCTCAGAGGTTAAGAACACTGACTGTTCCCAGCAACCACATGGTGGCTCACCACCATCTATAATATGATCTAATGCCCTCTTCGGGCCTGCAGGCGTACATCCAGACAGAGCACTGTATACATAATAAATTAATTAACTAAAAAGAGACTGAGAGAAGTGGAGAGAGCTGGGGAGGCTAGCCAGGTCCTTTTATCTGGCATACCCTTAGTCCGGACCCTGGAGGCTGGCTAATGGTATTCCCCTGCACACTAACAAAAAGTACATCTGTTGTAAAGAAGTCCCACTATATCTTGAGGGTTTTCTGTGGTTGGTATCCATCCTTGGCTTGGCTCATCAACAGTTTTTGCCTGTCATGGAACCCTACCCATGTCGATGTACATTCAGGATCAGCTTCCCCTTGTTATTTCTCTACCGTCCTCAGAGAAATCAGAGGCCCACAGTCTAAACTGTTTTCCTGTGCCGCGCCTCCCCGCCCCCCACTAGGCTCCTCCAGGGTTTCCCGTCTGTACCAAAGGCCTGTACACATTCCCTGAAGGCCTGGCTTCTTCCAAGTGCCTCAGCTCCTTTCCATCCTGTTTGGCCATAGGACTCCTCTGATGATGGCTTGCACAAGGAAGAACCTTGAAGTGATCCAGGACCTTGTGGCGCACGGTGCCAATCCACTCCTGAAGAATAAGGACGGCTGGAACAGCTTCCACATTGCCAGTCGAGAAGGCGACCCTGTGATCCTCCGGTACTTGCTCACTGTCTGCCCAGATGCTTGGAAAACAGAGAGTAAAATTAGAAGAACTCCTTTACACACTGCAGGTACCACCCTGCACACTCTGTAGGCTGCAGTTGGTTCCGCCCTGGCACTGTCTACACTTTGTAGTTCACCTGCAGGGGAATAAGGATTTGGGAAACCAGAAGCGAAGGCATCAGAACATCTTGGGATTTCTTGACAAACCATAAGTTTCTAATGTGGTGGGACCTGCGGCTAGCATGTCATGGTGTTGGTCCACTTCTTAAGTGTGTCTGTCTTAACCTCCTGGTTAGTTAGATGGTAAGCTGGCTCTGTTCCTCCTAAAGTCTGTGACCCTGAGTAAAGAACTTGGTCTGCATTTGAGCGAATGTCCTTTGCTAACAATGGTAACGATACCATGCTGTAGAACCCTGGAAAACCCAGCACTCGGGAGGCAGAGGCAGGCGGATCGCTGTGAGTTCGAGGCCAGCCTGGACTACAAAGTGAATCCAGGTCAGTCAAGGCTACACAGAGAAACCCTGTCTCGAAAAACCAAAAAAAAAAAAAAAAAAAAAAGAACCCTGGGAAAATGCAAACTTAGTATGGAATGTGTGGGTAGTAGGCCCATGAGTCTTCTAACACAGGAAAGCTGGAAATAAGGCAAGCAGCGTGGTGCATGGCTGTAATTTCTGTTGAGGCATCAGGATCCTTGCAAGTTTAAGGCCAGCTGGGCAATGTTGGGAGACCCTGTCTCAAATCCCCCAATGCCCCTCCCTGCAAAGAGGAAAATTTGGAAAGTAATTCTTAGTCTAAGAGGTAGGTCATTGGGTTAAGATACTGAGGTCTTACCTTCTCTAAAGACCAATGTCTGAGATCTGATACACTCCATATAGGCTGAGTAACAAGCATCTGGTTGGTCCCCAGCCACAGCTGGTACTTAGGGATCAAGGAATCCTTTCTGAAACTTTTTAAGTAAGTAGAAAAAAAAATTTTTTTTAACCTGGTTCATAAATTACGTGGCCGGCTCTCCCTGTCACACACATAGTCCCCAAAATATTCTCTTGGGGAACCTGTCAGCAATCTGTCAGTCACCCAGATGGTCAGAGTCTCTCCTGTTCAGTGTGGGGATCGTCAGTGGAAGGAGTGTGTTTCTGGATATTTTCATAGATTACTAGTAAACAGATTGTCTTCGGAATGCTTTTGCAGTTTTGCAGTGAGAGACTACACTGGCCTTTGAGCCTTACAGTAGTAAAGTGGGGAGATATGTTTAAGATTGTGAAAGTTTGACATAAAAGCGCTCATAAAGATGAAGTAAGTCAGGTGCATAAAGTGAAAACATCATTCTTTACCATTTGGTTGAATTTCTCTTGCTAGGACAGTAGTAGTACCTGCGTTTAGTTTTCCTCTGTGAAAAGACCAGGGCAGATCTGGCTGCGATGCTCAACAGTTAAGAGCACTTCACTCTCACAGAGGACCCGGGTTCAGTTCCGAGCACCCACATGGTGCCTCACAGCCATCTCTAACTCCTATACATGTGACACACGTATACAAGCAGGTAGGCAAAACACTTATACACAGAAAATAGAATAAATTTTTTAAAAAACAAAAATTATTTAAAAGAGAAGACAGAGAAGGGAGCCAGGAATAAGAATTTTGCTTGGTTTTTGCTTGGGTTCTTTGGTTGGTTTTTCTTTTTCTTTTTTTTTTCTTTTTAGGGTTTTTGGTTTTTTTTTTTGGTTTTTTCTAGACAGGGTTTCTCTGTGTAGCCTTGACTGTCCTGGACTCACTTTGTAGACCAGGCTGGCCTTGAACTCACAGTGATCCGCCTGCCTCTGCCTCCCGAGTGCTGGGATTAAAGGCGTGCACCACCACGCCTGGCTATTTTGGTTGGTTTTTCAAGACAGGGTTTCTCTGTGTAGCTGAGCCCTGGCTGTCCTGGACTCACTTTGTAGACAAGGCACCAGGCTGGCTTTGAACTCACAGAGATCCGATTGCCTCTGCCTCCCAAGGGCTGGGATTAAAAGCATGCACTGCCACTGCTTAGTTATTTATTTGTTCTTCTGGGATAAAACCCAGTACTTGCTAGGCCAGTGTTTAGCCAATGCGCTACCTCCCCAGCCAAGGGTTTAAGTATGCAGGAAAATGTTCTAATTGTCTGCATTCTTTCCCCCAGCAATGCATGGCTGTTTCGAAGTAGTGCAGGAGCTTCTTGATAGGTAAGAACAGATGGTGAGTTGGTGGAAAGTATTTCTTACTTATACCAAGGAGCCACTTGTACATTCAGCGCTCAGAGTCCACAAACAGAACGGGGCCTGTGCACCAAGGAGCATTGAGAGGAATTCTGGGTCCCCATAGGAGTGTGTAATAGGAGGCCCCAGAGTAAATTAATAAAGACTCCAAAAAAGTAAATGTCTCAGCACCAGTAAAAAAAAAACAAAGCTGTTCACCCGAGGGGAGAATAACAGCTGTGAGTGGCAAGGCAGCTCTTTACACCAAGAAAAAGGATAACGTATTTGAGAGACTGCAAATAATTCGGGATATGCTGAAGTCTTAAACAGTAAAGAGAACATGGCAATAGACCATTGCAAAAGTTTCCATTTTATTCTGAGCATGTGAGATACCATTGAGGGTTTTGAGTTCGTTGGCTTGGTTTGAGAAGGATCTCACTATATTCCTGGCTGGTCTGGAACTCTAAATGTAGACCAGGCTGGTCTCAAACACACGGAAATCCACTTGCTTCTGCCTCCCCAATTCTGGTATTAATGGCATGCCCCTCCATACCCAACCCTGTTGATGGGTTGGTGTTTGGTTTTTCTGGATTTATTTATTTTAATGTTATGTATATGAATGCTTCATTTATATATATGTATATGAGTTCTCTGTTGCATGCATACCTGACACTATGTGCATGCCTGGTGCCTGTGGAGGCCGGAGGATGGCGTCAGAGGGAATCAAACCCAGGTCCTCATCACTGCAGAGATACCTCTCCAGGCCCCTTGTTGAAGTGTTTTTAAGCCAAGTGTCATAAGAAATCAGCAGTTTCTGATTGCAGAATATAAATGAACCTGCCATGAGTTTCTGTGGAATTGTCTCTTAGGCTGATAAGTGAAATAGGAGAGAATTAATGGCAGCTGGGCTGAAGAGATGAGTACAGGAAGTGTGGTGGTTTGAATAAGAATGCCCTCACAAGAGCTGGAGCCATGGCTCTGAGGTTAAGAGCACCATCTGCTCTTCCTAAGGTCCTGAATTCAATTCCCAGCAACCACATGGTGGCTCACAACTATCTATAGTGAGATCTGGTGTCCTCTTCTGACCTACAGGTGTACATACAGGCAGAAAACTGTATAATTAATAAATAAATGAATCTTTTTTTTTTTTTTTTTAAATAATGTTCTTATATATTTGAATGCTTAGTCACTGGGGAAACACTATTTGAAAGGATTAGAAGGATTTGGATTAGTGGCCTTGTTGAAGGAATCATGTCACTAGGGGTGGGCTTTGAGGTTTCAAAAGCCTATGCCAAAAAAAAAAAAGAAAGAAAAGAAAAGAAAAGAAAAAGAAAAAGAAAAGCCTACGCCAGGCCTAGGCTGTGTTTGCCTATGGATCTGGATGAAACTCTTAGCTACTGTTCCATCACCTGCCCACATGCCCCAGACTCCTCCATGATGATAACTGTAAGCAAGCTCCTAATTAAAAGAGTTGTCTTCACACCAATAGAACAGTGATGAAGGCAAGAGAGAAGAGGTGGAAGGATACCTTTTGAAAGTTGAATCAAAAAAAAAGTTGCATCAAAGGGAATAGGTGAATAACTCAATAGAAAGCCTGGGGATGTAGCTCAGTGGTGGAGCACGTGCCTAGCGTATGTAAGTCCATAGGTTCTGTCCCAAGACCACAAAAAATAAAGAAAGGAGGAGCAAGGGACCATCAAGGACAACTTTCACCGTGTGGCACCTGGGCTACTTGCTGAGACATTGGGCAGCGGAAGAGGAGCAGGTTTGGGGGAAACATAGACATTGCAGTTTGGGACAAGTGGAGGAGTCGTACCTCTTTGGGAGATCAAAGCAGAGTTCAAATAGGCAGGGTCACGATGGGCCAGATACAAATGTGCGGCCTCAAAACATGAGTGGTGATACAAGGTTAGAAGTGGGAGAGATAACTTGGTCAAAGCAAAGAGCGCTCAACCCCAGGTCCTAAAAGTATGTGTCTAACACTTAGAATCACAGATTTGCGTTTCTGCGCTTTTGTTAATACTCTTTCCTGAAGAGACCTTTTCAAGCACCTTTGTGTGTTAGGCACGGGTAATGAGCTAAACATAGCCCTTCTCCAGGGCCCTTCATAGGCTAATGAAGAAGACTGGACAGTAATCCCACAGAACCACAGAATTAAAAAGCTACGTACAGTGGTTCACGTCTCAGAGACTCAGGCGGGAAAATCATGAGTTCCAGACCAGGCTGGACTGCCGCAGCAGGATGGCTGTGGTGGGGAGAATGGGTGGTGATGAGAAGAGCATTAGGAGGCTGTTGTCAGCTGACTGTGCGTAAGTGTGGAAGCGGAGGTGGAGAGTAGGGCATAGATGTTTTATGTAGCCTGGCTGCGGAATTACATCATGTAAATGGTTGGGAGAAAAGAGAGAAAGTAGTGAGGGTGACTGCAAAGCTACCAGGCTGAGAAGCTGAAGAAGTGAAGGTTCCAGCAGGCATGGGAAAGGTTAAAAGAGGAAGGGCCCCAAGACCTGGCATTTGCTTGGTTTAGAGACTAAAGTGGTAAGAGGAAAGCCAGCTCCAGACTGTCACGGATCATCGGAAAGGTGTACAGTCTGCTGCAGACCACCTTGTCGCCTGTATTGGGTTTGAAGTGGTGAATCTTCACAGCTGTTATTTTTGGATTTGGCTGTAGGTGTCACTATGAACCAGACTGTCGAGACAGCTGCGGTGTCACACCCTTCATGGACGCCGTTCAGTGTGGCCATGTTAGCATAGCAAAGCTGCTCCTTGAAAAACACAAGGTATAAAGTGGTTTTTCTCTTATTCCTTTATTTCTTCTTTAGAAATTCTGACCTGGGGATAAACAATACACCATTAGTCAGCCACTGGCTTCAAATCCAGGCTCCTGTGAATTTCTCTAGTGGGATCTTTTACCTCTGTAACCATCTGTACATCAGTGTCCCATCTCTAAAATGGTGACAGAATATAATTTCTTTTTTTTTTTTTTTTTTTTGGTTTTTCGAGACAGGGTCTCTCTGTGTAGCCTTGGCTGTCCTGGACTCCCTTTGTAGACCAGACTGGCCTTGAACTCACAGCGATCCACCTGCCTCTGCCTCCTGAGTGCTGGGATTAAAGGTGTGCGCCACCACCGCCCGGCTTATAATTTCTTCAGAAGGGTCCCATAAGGATTAATTGATGCTGGGGATGGAGCTCAAAGTAAAGTGCCTGCATAGTGTGCTCAGGACCTTGGACTGGATCCAGGAAGATCCCACAATCCAACGTACATAAGGCAGTTAGCAAACTAAGGATTCAGTAAATAGTGTCACTTAGTAACAGCAATAGAGTGTCGGGACAGAGCTTAAGGTGCTCTAGGCAGAGCATGACTCAACCGTGTTTTAGTTCAAGTCCTTTGATAATCGGACAGATACCATGTACTCTGCCTAGAAGAACTGCACAGACAGCTAAGCCTCACCAAGACATCTACGGGACTATGGCCCCAGATTCCTCCATGTTTAACGTTGCTGCTCTGTCTTGCCTACTAGGCTTGCTCTTCAGCTGCAGACACCCTGGGGGCCCAGGCTCTGCACCGGGCAGCAGTCACTGGGCAGGATGAAGCCATACGATTCCTGGTGTGCGATCTTGGTGTGGATGTAGATGTCAGAGCCGAGTCAACGCAGCTCACAGCACTTCACTATGCAGCTAAGGTCAGGTGCTTCTCATGAAAGTGTCCCTTCCCCACACTTGCTTTGTTCTGACAACAGACAGCTGTGTAGTCCTGGCGTCTGTACTGTACGTGCAGAGTACATCACCTGTATTCTACATTCCTGCTACTTCCATGATCCTGAGTCTCAGCTCTTTAATAGAAGCCTCACTATTTTTTGTTTGTTTGTTTGTTTGTTTGTTTTGTTATTAGGCAAAAATGGAGAGAGGAATCCATAGCCAGGGCTGCACAGAGAAACCTTGTCTCAAAACAAAAACAAAAACAAAACCCCACAAAGATAGATGCTGAAGGACGATGGAGGGCTTCTCAGGGTCTTTAAGTGTTGGAAACCAAATCATGAAACTTCACCTTAGTCTAGTTAAAACTTTTCTGTTCAAAATAAATAAATAAATAGCCCGTGGAGAGATAGCTCAGCAGTTATGTATGCTTGCTGCCCTTGCAGACTTGCCAACATCCACATCAGCCGATCACAACTGTTTTGTAACTCCAGTTCCAGGGGATCTGACTGACTTCCTCTTCTGGCCTCAACAGGCACCTGCGTACATGTGTGTTTCACCCCCCCCCCCCAAGCACACACACACAAAGTAAAAATAAGGTAACTTGCAAAAAAAATTAACAAATAAGCAGTGATTCATTATATGAAATTTGTAGTTCTTTTGTTGAATTCAAAAGTTAAAATCTGTTTAACTGAAACGAAGAATTCCATCTACTGGCCTTCCCAGTATATGAAACAATGAGGATATTCATAAATAGTTCACTAGAGAAAAAGCCGTTTCAGGAGCCTTACTTGTTATACGTTGTTTAGAAGCCACGTGCCTTTGTTTGGTTTTCTAGAAGCGAGAAGTCAGTGTTTTCTGACCACCACACACTTCCCGTGAATACAGGGGTAGGTACACGAACAGACTGAGGGTCCACTCCACAGACATGGGAAGAAAGGCTAGCATTTCCTCCATGAAAAGGTTGAACCTTCGATCTTGATTTCAGCCTTGCCACTTTCTGACGATCCGACTGGCTAGCAGTGTGTGTAAATCACTGCGTAAGTGATGTGAGCTATAGTAGGGCTCTCTCTCCTGAGAGCCCCAATCTTTTACACTTCCTCTCTGCCTGAAAGATTTTAACAGAGTTCATCTGATTGGGAAATTTTGGAATTGCGAGTTCTGTATGAACCTAATCGCATCGTCCATCCTGATAATTGAATGTTACAAATGTTGCATGATCCGTGTTAGAGTCATGGGTAGTATAAATCTTCCTGAAAACAGGAAATTTCAGTATGTGCAGTTGGCTGTGTCAGGGAGGGTTTCTGACACACACTAGCGGTTGTTATGGTTGGTTTTGTCCTTGTTGCAGTGCTAATGAAGTTATTTCAACTCTCAGGAAGGACAGACAAGCACAGTTCAAACTCTGTTATCCCTAGGAGCCGACATCAACTCTAAAGATGGAAGGAACCGCTCAGGTATGAAATGCAAGTGAGTCGAGGGCCTTTCAGTTGAATACATTGATGTGGGGTGAACTCACCCAGCGTGCACACAGCCCCTAGCTCTGAAAAAGCAAGCAACTGTCTCTTCCTTAAAATAGCTTTTCCCTTGTAGAAAATGTTGGAGGCATTGATACTGACATCATGATTTTTGGTTTTTCTTTTTTGTTGTTGAAATCTTTATATATATATATATTATGTGTATTGGTGTTTTGCTTGTGTATATAAGTGTACCGTGTGCTTGCCTGGTACCTGTGAAGGCCAGAAGAGGGCGCTGGGTCACCTTGAACTGGTTGCAGAAGGTTGTACATTACCATACGGATGCTGGGAATCGGACCTGCGTCCTCTGGAAGAGCAGCCAGTGCTCTTAACTGCGGAGCCCTCTCTCTATCTAGCCTGTTTGGTTGGTTGGTTGGTTGGTTGGTTGGTTGGTTGGTTGGTTGGTTGGTTGGTTGGTTTTTGAGACAAAATCTCACAAACTCTGCAAGCCTGGCTGGCCTGGGTGCTGGCACTAAAGGTGTAGGCAGGCTAGCACATCTGCTGAGTGCGGACGTGTCCTCAGCATCCGTGCCTCTTGTCTCCCTTTAGCCCTGCATCTGGCCTGTGCAGGTCAGCATGTGGCTTGCACCAGGTTCCTCCTGCAGTCAGGACTGAAGGATTCCGCAGACCTGACGGGCACCCTGGCCCAGCAGCTCACAAGGAGTGTAGATCTCCTGCAGGACTTCGCCCGCAGTGCAGAATCATGAGAACGCTTGGAGGAGGAGGCAGGGACGTGCATGGCGATGCACATCCTGCTTTTTCTGTCACCGACAGCTCATGTCTAAGCCGTGTTTCCATCTCCTCCTGCCTCTCCTCCTGCATGTTCTTCTGCTGAGTGGCCAGGAGTCTGGATACCTGACATGTTGTGTGATCTTGAAATGGCCATCTTTTTTCCTTTTTTAAACTGTAATGAGGATTGACCTTAGAACCTCAAACAGGCCAAGCCAGTGCTGTTCCACTAACGTCGTCACCAACCCCATATCTTGTTTTTTTCTGTCTATCCTTATTTTGAAGTGAATGTAATATACATGCTTCTGTAAATATATGATGGTGTAATAAAACTAAAAATGCAAATTGCTGTTTACTCAAGCTATAAAACATAGTTGGCCTATTTAAATTTTTCTTTTATAGCTTTTATGTGGACATTTTGTTTCATAGCCAGGAAGGGTGTGTTTTACCATTTATAACAGCATTTACAAGGAACTGATGGGCACCTTTTTATATTCTCAGCACTGCTAGTTGCGATAAGGGTTTTTTTGTTTGTTTGTTTGTTTTCAGTGTGTCTGGATAGTTTGCCTGCATGTAAGTCTGTGTGTCACATGCCTGGTGCCTTCAGAGGGAGGCCAGAGACAGGCCCTAGGACTGGGCTGACAGACAGTTGTGAGGCTCCATGTGGATGCCGGGAATCAAACCTCAGGTACTCCTAACCACTGAGCTGAGCCATTTTATTTTTTATTTTTTGGTTTTTCGAGACAGGGTTTCTCCGTGTGGCCTTAACTGCCCTGGACTCGCCTTGTAGACCAGGCTGGCCTCAAACTCACAGCAATCCACCTGCCTCTGCCTCCCAAGTGCTGGGATTAAAGGCGTGCACCACCTTGCCTGGCAGTATAAGATTTTAAATTTCAAGGCCGTTTGTTTGTTTGAATAGACAGGTTCAGTCATGAGCATGATTTGCTCCTCATCAGTTGGGTGCGATCTGCAGCTACTGTTTCACACCTGCCTTGCTTGAATATTGCGCTTGTCTTGGCAAATAGCAAAGACTTGCAGCTCCTCTTATTTATTCTGCTGTGGAGTTCAAAAATCCTCTTTCCTAATTACTATAGAAACACAATCCTAACTTGTAACCTCTTTACCATACACTGTACACCTATGCTCATCTTAGGTAGGATTTGCAATCTCCCTTGTGTCACAGATCTCTTTGTTTTGATGCCTTTTGGGTCTGAGGATGATCCTGGTGTGCAATGTCCCATGTGTGCATGTTGGGGCCAAAAGGCCATCCTCAGCACACACACAAAGCATTCTTTTCATTCTCATTCGTATTTTCTCTCCTCTCTCCTTTCCTCTTTCCCTCCCTAATATAAAAGCCTCTCTGTGTGCCTGAAGCTAGCCTCAGATTTGTGATATTTTTAAGTTCCGAGTACTGAGATTTGAGACCTGAGCTATAATGCCTCGTATCTCTTGCTTGCTCCCCTTCTCTTAGAATTAATTCCCATGTGCCACATTGCGTCTGCCCTCCCTAGTACTAGACTCTAAAGGCTGACTACTACAGGCCACTGCTAACATTACTCAACAGCCAGAAATAATAGTGGTTATCACAACATTAATTGTAGCAAAGAAAGTAGTAATACTATGTGCCAACAATACACACTTACTATAATACTATATTAGAAATGCTAATAGCAATGCAGATGATAATAACTATTCTCCCTAATTATAGTTGCTCTTGTCATTTCCTTTGGGTCTCTCCCTAAAAATTATTTCCCAGGCCTCCCTGCCTAAAACTCCATTCCTTTCTTCAGCATTTGATACCACCTTCTTTGCAGTAGTTAGCCTCACTTGTCAGCTTCAGTGTCCACACAACCTAGACTCCCCTGGCTTGGCAGTGGGTATGTCTGTGAGGGATTGTCCTAAAATTAAGTTGAGGGAAGGCCGATCCCTGTGGGAAAGACTGTAAGCTTTGTCACAGGTGAAAGCTGTCTTGGCGGGCTTTACCCTTGGACTCACCATGGATACTCCCTTAGATTAACCTTGAGATAGACTGGGTGGAGCCATCCTGGGCTTGGAATTCAGGAAGGAAGCGGACCTGAGGACTCCACCTGGACTATTGTTTTTCTAATTGTCCCTCAATGGGAGAAGGAGACCACCCTTCACAGGAGAGACAGGCAGACAGGGAGGAGAGAGGAGCAACAGGTTCAGACCGGGCTTGAGCGCAAGTGGATCAGAGAACAAGCCTGACCAGAGCACAGGCCAGAGACACCTAAGGGACCTGTCCTGTGGAACGGATACCAGAAGGTTCACTCTTTTCCCTTTAACCTTTTTTCCCTCTTGTGTAAGCTAGTTGGGTTGTATAATAAAGTCTAATTGTTAAGAAACAGAGCCTCGGGCCTGGAGAGATGGCTCAGTGGTTAAGAGCGCCACCTGCTCTTCCAGAGGTCCATGTAATCTGATACCCTCTTCTGCAGATAAAGCACTCATATGCAATAAATAAAATAAATAAATCTTTTTTTAAAAAAAAGAAAAAGAAACAGAGCCTACACATCCCACTGTGGGCAGTTGCTGGGATAAGATTATCCCACCATTCACACACCAGGAAAGGGTTGTCTTTGTATTCAGATGTTGCTTTCTGCACCAGCAGACAGCTGAGTACTACCCGGACTTTGATATTGTTATTTTCTTTTTCTTTTTCTTTCTTTTTTTTTTTTTTTTTTTTTTTTTTTTTTTTTTTTGGTTCTTCAAGATAGGGTCTCTCTGTGTAGCCTTGGCTGTCCTGGACTCACTTTGTAGACCAGGCTGGCCTCGAACTCACAGCGATCCGCCTACCTCTGCCTCCCTAGTGCTAGGATTAAAGGCGTGCGGCACCTCGCCCGGCTGATATTGTTATTTTCATTGGATCCTCCCCTGCCTGAGTATTTTGTAAAAGTTCATCTCCATTACCTTCTGGTCCGTTTAATAAAGAGCTGACAGCCTATAGCAAAGCAGAAGAGGAAGGGTGGGACTTCTGAGCAGAGATGGTACTGGGGCAGAGAAGTAACAGGACATGTGGACTAGTATAGACAGGGTTAATTAAGTTATATGAGCTGGCTGGGAGCAAGCCTAAACTTTCATAAATAATAAAAAGTCTCTGTGTTGTTATTGGTAGCTGGCAGTGTAGACAGTCCCTCACGGCAGCTGCGTTACATGCAGACAGTGTCCTGAGCTGCATGAGGGGGAGGAACTGAGCTGGGCATAAGCAAACAGAGGAGTGAGCACGGTGCCTTCCTTTCTCTCTGCTTTTAACTCTGGACGTGACATGACAGCTGCTTGAACTCCCTGCTTTGACTGCTGCACAGTTATGGACTGACTGTAGCCTGGAATTTGTAAGCTGAAATAAACCTTTCTCCTCTGAGTTGCTTTTTGTCAGGGTATTTATTATAACAACAAAATAGAACTAGACCCCACCACAACTTGTTTTTTCTTGTTAGTATTTACCGCTAGCATATATATATGTATGTATGTATGTATGTATGTATGTACGTACGTATCATGTAAAATTTGAGTTCCTTTTTTATTATCTCTGTCTTCCATTGATATTTAACCAACTTGTGTCAGGAGTGAGGCCTAGAACAGTCCTAGTAGAAAATAAGTTTATTGTAGTACGGTTAGTGAATGCATAATAGTAGTGGTTTCGGTTTGAGTGCGTAATATATGCTAGCTGCTGTGCTAAACACCGAACCTACGGTGGCTCATTTTCTTCTCCACCTCAAGCAGCCTTTCTCACACACTCCCTTGAGAAAAGTCAACTCATGGGCGTCGCCTTGCCGCCCCCACAAGCTGGCTTTATTGCTGTTGCTTTGTGCAGACTACTCTCTGAGAAGTTCCAGGGAATTTTTTTAAACTGCCAGCTTAAGTAACGTCTTTTTCTTTTAGACAGGATCTCACTATGTAGTCCTGGCTGTCCTGGAACTTACCCTGTAGACCGACCAGCCTGGCTTGGAACTCACGGATCCACCTGCTTTTGCCTCCCAGGTACTGGGATTAAAGGCGTACAGCATCATGCCTGGCTAAGGAATATACTCTTTAACTCTTAGATTACTAATATCTTCAGTTTCTTCTGCTTTCTGGACTCTTGTTCCTGGAATAGTTCACTCTAGGTTTGTTCTTTTTCTTCTCTTCCCCACCCACCCCTGTTTTTGGTTTTTCGAGACAGGGTTTCTCTGTGTAGGCTTCACTATCCTGGACTTACTTTGTAGGCCAGGCTGGCCTCGACCTCACAGAGAACCTCTGCTTCCCTGGGTGCTGGGACTACAGGCATTCATCACCACGCCCGGCTTCTTTTTCTTTTTCAAAGATGGGATCTCAGTGTATATCCTGAGCTGGCCTTGAACTTGCCTTAGCCTTGGCCTTCTGAGTGTTGGGGTTGAAGGCCTGTGCCGTCCATCATGCCGTGCTTCTGAGGAGTCCTTTCTGGTGCTGCTGCTCTGTGTCTTTTGTTCACTTCTCTCTTAGGATCTGTCCCTTCACTGCTAATATACCCAGCTTCATGCCCAGCTCACCCCTCTTTATTCTGCACCTGCTACCTTTAGTAGCGGGTTTAGCTGCACCCCAGTATGTGGCAGCCACCCAACTCTCCAACCTTATTTTCAACTGCCTGCTGAAAAACAAAATTTAGGTGAGAGGCATGGCTTTATTAAGGCTGCCTCACAACCAGGTTCACGCTCACGTCCCCATACTGTGTTCACCTCCATCTTGTACCTGCTGCCTAGTCGAGAGCCCCTCAGTGCACCAGGTCAGTCAAGTTGGAAGCCTGGGTCCTCACCCCTCTACAGGAAGCCCTGGCCTGTCCCAGCTATTGGAGACCTCTGCCTGTCAGGCTCTCACACACGCTCTCCTCTCGGCCCCGCATTGCAGCAGCCTTGGAATTACTGCTTCTGCTTCTGCTTGCGTTCTCAAATCGGCCTTCCGTGTAGCTGCCAGCGCGCCCTCACCAGTTCAGGTAAGGGCACCGATTGCCGTAGCTGAGCGCCTTCACGCAGGATGTGATTGTTAATATTGTCTTCTTGCGCGGATCTAGCGTCAACCTGACATACCTCTGGGCATGACTGTGACGGAATGACTAGATTCAGTTAATTGAGGTGGAAAACCACAACTATAGAGTTGAGTTTTAGAAGAACCATTGTACCTGGCACCTACTCCAGACTGATGGCCGCGTAGGCCTTGTGGTAATTCTTGTGAATAATCGGTGATTGTACCAGAAATGTATGGGGTTGCTCTTTCTTGGGAATTTCAGGACCTTAGCATGACCTCAGTCATAAGACATTGCTGGAAGTCTTAGGATGACTGTGTCTGCTTAGATAGTGGTTCCTGAGACAAGTCATAGACCTGACAAGAGATTGTGGTATTCATGAATTGACTTGCTAAAAGGCCTTTTTGTGTAACGATCAACAAAAAGTGATTCTGTGAAGCTGCTAGGTGGTCTGTTCATCAGAGCTCATCCACCTGCTGCTAGAAAGTCTTTTTTTTTTTACTTTCTATTTTTTTATTTTATTTTTTATTTGTTTATTTATTTATTTATTTTTATTTTATTTATTTTATTTATTTTATTTTATTTTTTTTGGTTTTTCGAGACAGGGTCTCTCTGTGTTGCCTTGGCTGTCCTGGACTCACTTTGTAGACCAGGCTGGCCTCGAACTCACATCGATCCACCTGCCTCTGCCTCCCAAGTGCTGGGATTAAAGGCGTGCGCCACCACACCCGGCTTTTTATTTTTTTATTTAATTAATTTATTCAGGTTACATCTCAATTGTTATCCTATCACTTTTATCCTCCCTCCCTCCCACCTTCACCCTATTCCCCTAGGACCTAGGGAACCTCCTAATACATCGCTGACCCTCCCTCCCCCTCCCCCTCTCTGCCATTGACCTGCTGCTGTGCTTCCCCTGCCTAAACAAACCCCTATTCCCACCCCACTTCACCCCCTCCCCACCCCCACCTCTGCCCAAGTCACTTCCATCAGGTATTTTGTCACAGCAACAAGAACTGTAACTAATGCACTGGTAACACAGCTGAGGCTAGCCTAACTTGCTATCTAGCCCAGGCTGGCCTCAAACTTGTGATCCTCCTGCTCCACCGTCTTCAGCGCACTTTGCTTGGCTAACTAGGGCTTCTGACCCTTCCCCTAAGACCTACTCCACAGGGCCATCTGGTGGTCCAGAAAGCATGCTCTGTCCATGTTAAGCACATCTTTTTAAATTTATTTACCTTTATATTATGTCTTTGATGTTTTGCTGCACTCATGTCTGTGTGAGAGTGTCAGATCTTAGAGTTCCAGACAGTTGTGAGCTGCTATGTAGATGCTGGGATTTGAACCTGGATCCTCTGAAAGAGCAGTCAATGCTCTTAACCACTGAGTCATCTCTCCAGCCCGTTAAGCACATCACACACACACACACACCCCCCGAGACAAGGTTTCTCTGTGTAATAGCCTTGGCTCTCCCAGACTCACTTTTTTTAGACCACGCTGGTCTTGAACTCGCAGAGATCCACCTGCTTCTGCTTCCTGAGTGCTGGGATTAAAGGCATGCGCCACCATGTTAAGCACATCTTAATTAAGCTCAATCGGGACAGAAGTTGTCAGAGATAAAAATGGATAAAACTGCAATCACTTGAGAACAGTTCTATCTAATATATTCTCCTGTACAAAGGAAATCTGTGCAACAGTAGTTACAGAACAAAGTGAGAATGGACAGCAAGATGGGAAAGGAATAGAACTCTGGCTTAAGAAATGAGAGAAGAGCTGGGCGTGGTGGCGCATGCCTTTAATCCCAGCACTCGGGAGGCAGAGGCAGGTGGATCGCTGTGAGTTCGAGGCCAGCCTGCTCTACAAAGGGAGTCCAGGACAGCCAAGATTACACAGAGAAACCTTGTCTCAAAAAAAAGAAAGAAAGAAAGAAAGAAAGAAAGAAAGAAAGAAAGAAAGAAAGGAGAGAAGAAAAGCCAGGGACAAAAGGAAGACAGCCGCCGCTGGATTTAATTTACCCTGAAATGTTGCTGCAGTTCACCAGCAGGTGGCAGACTAGGAAAAAAAGTCTCATTCTCACAGACTTTAAGATGTAGACTTTAAAACATAGAAAATGATGGAGGAAAAAACCAAACTCACCAGTAATTCCACTATTTATTTGTTGTTGTTGTTGTTGTTTTGGTTTTTCGAGACAGGGTTTCTCTGTGTACCCTTGGCTGTCCTGGACTCACTTTGTAGACCAGGCTGGCCTTGAACTCACAGCAATCCACCTGCCTCTGCCTCCCGAGTGCTGGGATTAAAGGTGTGCACCACCACACCGGCCTATTTTATTTTATTGTTATTGTTGTGTGTATGAAGTGTGTGCACACAGGCATACATGGGCGGAGGTCAGAGAATAACTTGGAGGAACCAAAGTTTCTCCTTCAGTGGTGGTATGCAGGGATCTGACTCAGCTCATCAGCTTGCCGGGTATGTCGTTTGCTTTGAGAAATACCATGACCAAAGCCACTTGGACAAAAAAATATTAAATTCACCGTACGCTTTACAGTCCCTTGTTAAGGTAAACCAAAGACAGAAAGAACTCAAAGCAGAAGGTTGATGTAGAAACCTCAGAGGTTCACTGCTTGCTCCCGGGTTCACGGTCAGTTGCCCACCTGCCTCAGGGTGACATCACCAACCTTAGTCTGGGCCCTCCTACATCAGTTAGCAATCAATAAAATGCTCCCATGGATACAGGCACAGGTCCGTCTAACTTAGTTCTGAAGTTGAGGGTCCTTGCTGTTATAAAGAGAAAATCTCAATCAAGACTCAGGAGCCAGATGCTGGGGTGGAGGTTTGCTAGCTCAGAAGGGCACAGAAAGCACCCAGGCTGCCCTTCCTCCTCAGCTCACAGCCCAATGGGAAAGGCCTTCTCTCCTCTGCACTGTCTTAAGCACCCTTCAACTCAGGGCCCCTGCTTCTTACTTCCTGTGTGTCTCTCTACCCGTCCTCCGGACTTCCTCTCACTCTTATGTTTTTTCCCAATGTTCACTTCCTGTCAATCTGGTTCCTTGCTCCACCTCTTGACCCAAGGTTAACTTTATTCAATCCTGTTTACAGAAAGCTCTTGGATTGAAGGTGTGTGCTAGGGCTGGGCCACGCCACAAGTACTTGTTTACAGTAAACAGAAAGCTCTAGGACCAAAGACTGAGCCATACCACAATTAGAAACAGGTTTTTACAGTTTACAATCTCGGGGTTCACAATGGGATCAGATTTCCTGCAACAATTCCCTTTGCCCAGGTGGCTCTGGGTTTGTATCAAGTTAACAGCTGAAGCCAACTATGACAAGCCAAGGGCTTACACCCACTGAGCCATCTCACAGGCACGGTAGCCTGTTCTTTCTTCCCAGTCTGTCAAAATGAGTGTGTTTTAAGACAGTGCAGTACATGCACTTTTGCCCCTAACTTTATACTGAGAACTTTGTGTACTTTGCTTTTAAATCTGTTAATGTCATTATTGTGTTATTGTTTGTATTACTATATATACAAACATTTGTTTGCTGTATTAAGGTCACACTCAGGCCCTTGCACATACCGGACACCCACTCTGTCACATACACCCTGGGTATTGGTAAAGATGGGATAACCAGTAAACTTTTGTCCAGCCCCATTAAGAACTGAGGTGGAGAATGGGAAAGGATGGTTAGATATGACCACTTGCAGGGTAGAGGCTGAGTAAATGCCTGCGAGATGGTGAAGCCACAGAGAGTATAGGCAAATGATAAGGAAAAATAAGTAAAAAGCAAGCAAACAAAAAACAGCTGGAGAGATGACCCAGTGCTTAAGATCACTGGATGCTGTTCCAGAGGGCCCAGGTTCAATTCTAAGCACCCAAAAGTGGTTTGCTACTATCTGTAACTCCAGTTCCAAGAGATCTTATTCCCTCTTCTGGCCTCTGTTGGCACCACGCACACATGTGGAGCACAGACATATATGCAGGCAAAGCATTCATATGCATAAGATAAAAATTGTAACCACTGAGCCACTAGCTAAGAGCACTGGCTGCTATTCCAGAGGACCCAGGTTCAATTCCCAGCACCAACATGGCAGCTCTCAACTGTCTGTAACTCAGGTTCCAGTAGATCCAACTCCCTCACACAGACCAAACAGCAAATGTACGTGAAAATAAATTAATTTTTCAAAAGAGAGAAAACTGGGCTAGAGATGTAAAGTTATTGTTCGAGTATTTGCCTGCTGCACCTAATACCCTGATTTGATCAACACACTGCAAATACGTGAATAGTGAAGCGGTTGCATTAGACATGACAGAACATTTTTTCAGAGGAGAGCACAGCAAGTCTATTAACAAAGGAAGACAAACCATGACAGGGTTAGGCTCGCTGATGGGAACAAGGACCCTCATCCAGTCAGGAGAACAGGGTCAGTACCCTTGGGAAGGCTCAGCCTCAAGTATGGTAGGAATATTTCTACTTAGAGGGGTTGAGGAAGAAAAGGCCTGGGGAAGAGGGGAAGGCTTAAAGCAGAATGCGGAGCCATAGTTTATTGTATGTCACTGTCTTGGGAGATGGGGGGTGGAGGTGGGGGGTGGGGGTTAGGGGGACGGAGGCAGGTTGACAGGGGTGATGAGTTGAAGGCAACTAGTGATGTATTTGGTGTTTCTACAATACCAAATAATGTAAATTCATATTCAATAGTGTTTGTACTTGGAAAAGTTGCTTTCAGCCAGGCCTGGGAACACAGGCCTATAATCAATCCCAGCTACTCAGGTGGCTGAAGCAGGAGGATTCCAAGTTCAAAGCCTGCCAGGGCCACAGAGTCAGCACTCAAGGCCTGAGGCTGCAGTGTGTGCCAGGGCAGCCTGGGAAACTTAGACTCCATGGGAGGGTTAGCCTGATTAGCAGCTCGATGGGACTGAGGCGTGCACGGTCGTCATCTATGAAGGTGTTTGCAGGCAGGTTTGACTAAGGAGGGAAGGCCCTCCAAGAATGTGCGTGGCGCCATCTTCCGGGCTGGGGTCCTGAACTGCCTGGAAAGAAGACAACTAACTAAGACCGCCATTCCCGACAGCTGACGCAGTGTGCCACCTGTTCCCTTCACCGCAAGGCTCCTGCTGCTGTGCCTTCTCCGTCATAACGGGCCCTAACATGTGAGCCAAAATAAGCCCTTCTGATACTTTGTCACAGCAATGAGCGGTAACTGATACGTCCTGTCTCATCTTTTTCCCCCAAAAAGTGAAGACAAAAAAAAAAAAAATGTGGGCTGAGAATATACCTGAGGATAGAGCACTGGCTCAGCACGGACAAGGCCATAGATTCCATTCCCAACTCCCAAACAACGTTGCTTTCATGTGTCAGAGGTCAAGATCCAGTTGTAAAAGGTGATGTGGCTTTTACAGCTGGGACAGGAAACACAACAGTACGGATAGGGTGGTGCATATAACTGCCTGTCAACTCAGCAATTACAGACTCCTAATTCCTTTCACCAGTCCGGAGAAAGGTAATTGACTTAATAATGGGGCTGCCCCTAGGCATTTCTGAGAAAAGCACTGGGGAATAATTACACTTATCAGTTCCCCAGCTTCTGCCTTGGTGGGTTTTCTTGCCTGAACACATCAGCCTGGGAATCTCTGCAGACATCTGCAGCAATGCTTGCTGGGAGCTCGGTCACCTTCCCTCTGCTCAGTAAAAGGCTGGGAGCATCCTTGAGGTATTTGAAATAATGTTTAAAATATAACAATGATAATTAGTTTAGTTTTGTTTTGTTTTTCTGAGACTGGGTTTCTTTGTGTAGCCTTGGCTGTCCTGGATTCTCTTTGTAGACCAGGGCTGGCCTCAAACAGGGTTTTTACTGTTTCAGAGATTTTTTTCACAGATTCACAGCTTGGTTACCAGTATGAGCTCTGGATTTAAACCCCAACTTTTTCACTTGCTACTTGTGTGGCCTTTAAAAACGTACCCATGTCTTTAAGCCTCATCTCCTTATCTCAGGAATAAAACATATTAAGGTTTGTTGTTGTTTTTACTTCTTATTGATTCTTTGTGAATTTCACAACCTGCACCCCAATCCCACTTATCTCCTCGTCCCTCCAAGTCCGCCCTCCAGCCTTGCAACCTCCCTCCCAGAAGAAAACAAAAGATAAAAATAAGAAAAATAAATAGCATCGCACCGTGGAAACTGTGGTGTGTCACAAAGTATACCCTTTTGCCCAAACAGCTTTACTTGCAATTGTGCATTACAATGAATCCTTGGTCTGGTTCGAGGCCTCTGGCTTCTGCTATGCTCTCAATACTGCATCTTTACTGGACCTCCTCTCAGATATCCTGTTGTTGCCCTGTGCATGGAGATCATGCAGCTTTGGATCTGCAGGACTGGCCCCTTCACACACTCCAGCAGTTCACAGGTGGAGTAGATGTTGAAATTGGGTCAACTCAGAGCCCTGGATCTGGGCCTGTGTGGGAGGTAGTGGAGTTGCTCAGCCCATCATCTCTCCCACACTCACACCACTAGCTCCATCCAGCTCCAGTTTCCAGCACTGCCCCAACTAGGGGCAGAGCCAGCTCTCCCATGCCCATGCCACCAGACTAGCTCTTCTGTGCTGCCCGGGCAAGAGGCTTCTTTTCTAAGCCAATTTGGGCTACACAGCAAGATCCCACAAACTACATGCATATAAATATAACTGCCTGTCAGAAGGACTGAAGGGGATCAGCAGGGTTCATTCAGTCAACAAGCACACTGAGTATTTATTTATTTGGTTGGGGGAGACTTGGTAGGGTCTCTCTACAGAGCCTTAGCTGCCCTATCCTGGAACTATGTAGACCTGGCTTGCCTTGAACTCACATCAATCCTCCTGCCTCTGCCCCCCCAGGTGCTGGGATTAAAGGAGTGAACCGTGACACCCAGCTATTTCGAGCACTTTAGTATGTGCCAGGCATAGTACCACACAACCTAGATAGACGTTTCTAGTAGTTTGGTTTGGTTTTTGGTTGTTTATTTGGTTTGGGGGTGGGGGTTGTTTTGTTTTGTTGTTGTTGTTGTTGTTGTTGAATTTCTGGGGATCAAACCCAAGGCCTTAAACATTGCTAGGCAAGTACTGTACCAGTGAGCTACATCCCCCTCCCCTGTATGTGGCAGCGGGAGGGGGGGGGGTGTCGGGCCAGTGCAAGTGAAAGAGAATATGTGCTACAGTGGAAACGAAAAGACATTTTGTAGGGATGTCTATCTTTCCTTCCTTCCATCATGTGGGACCCATGCCCGATGAGACACTGACTGGCCCATTGTGTTTTGATGACACTGGTTGGCCTTTAAGTCCCTGGGATCAGCATGCTCCATTTCCCCCAGGGCCAGGGTTACAGGACATCACCACCCTGCCTGTTTGCACATGGGTTTTGGGGGGATCCAAACTCAGGTCTTCGTGCTTGTGTGGCAGGTAGGCTTTACCCACTGTTCCATCCCCTGTACCCTGACCAACACCTTCTTTTAAAAAGAGTTCATGGAGTTGCCTAGATGGGCCTCAAGCTTGGTGATTCGGCTTTCTCAGCTATCCTAACAGGAATACAGGCCTTTGCAGTAGGCTCCTAGATCAACAGTTTAGACTCATTGTAGTTGGAGGAGACAATATGTTAACCAAAAGCTTATGAAATCCAGACTATATCAGGTGGTCAAAGTGCTATCAACTCAGTATCCTCACCACGTGGGGTCCCCCTATCTTTGCCTTCCAAGTACTGGAATTACATGAGGCCCCAAACCTATCTGACCATTATTTGGGGAGTTGGGACCCAAACTCTAGTCTTCTCACTTGCTCGGCAAGTACTTCATCCACTGAGCCAGCCCCTCATTTTAACTCTACTCAGGATGGCTCCCTGACTCAGGTGTACTGCAGTTTATCTGAACTGTTAGCATTTGTGAATACTGAGAATGCTTGTTGGGTTCTTAAAGATTTCATTGTAAGAAGTGTTGGAGTGAGCATGTCTTTGTATGCTCTGAACAACTGGAAGATAAGTTCCTGGAAGAGGACCAAAAGATAAGTGAAGATATGTGGGTAGGGGGTTGGGGGAGTTAAGTGTCAGTTGCTATATCTGTAGCAGCCACAGTTCAGGTAGCAGAAACGGCAGACGTTCCAGGCCGTCTAAGCAGAAGGAGCTCTGTTGTAGGTCCTGGGTGGAACACATAGTCACTAGGAGGGCTGAAGAACAGATCTAAGGTTGAACTTTGAGGGGAGATCAAAGGTCAGATTGCAGTTCACAAGATGATCTGCTGCCTTTTCAAGAAGGAAAACCCTTCCCTGGCTAGGGAGCTCAGTGCCTCGACACCCAACTCCAGAAGAATGTTGTCTCTGCCACAGTTGGAAAAATAGAATAATCTGGAAATCTCCATGGAAAAAGAAGTCACGTGCATGACGGCCTCCGCTGGTGGAAGCTCAGGAATATGGCTTCCCTTTCTGGCTTCTGCAGCTCAGTTGGTTAGCAAAAATCCAATTCAAAGCCAGAAGCTGAGCTCTGTAGGAGTCTAGGAAAAGCCCTTCATAGTGTTCGGGCATCTGTTGTGTACATTACTCATAGAGGAGCACGGGATGGAGTGCCTTGTGCACCCAGCACACTGTGGGTGTTCCAGCACCCCTCCCTAGACATCCTACTGTGTGTTGGAGTGCTTGATTCCTCCACACCATTGCCCAGAGTAACGTCTACTTACTTGACAAGGTAAGAGTTTTGCATTTTTTACATTCTGAATCTGTGAGTTCAAGGTTAGCCTGGTCTACAGAGCGAGTTCCAGGACAGTCAGGACTATACAAAGAAGCCCTGTCTCAGAAAAAGACAAAACAAAACAATAAAAACCAACCTAACAGATTATAACATGATTCTATAAGTGATCTGGGTGGGTTTGCTGATCTGGGCAAAAGTCAGTGGATCTCAGATAACTTGTCTCAGACCTGTCCATCATCTGGGGTTATAGGATGGTGCTGGCTGGACATAGTTGACCCTGCTCTGTGGAGACTCTTCTTCTGTCAGGCTTCATTGCACTTACGTTCATGACATTGGCAGAGACTCAACACAGAAAGGAGAGACTCAGACACTCTACTCTGCTATGTTTATGTAGAGTCCATTGGCCAAAGCAAGCCATAGGCCATGTCCATGACCAGAGGCCTGCGGCATAAGTCAAAAAACAAATCAACAACAACAACAACAAAACAACTGTGGGGGCAGGGAAGCCAAGTGTCTTAGCGCATACCTTTCATCCCAGCACTCAGGGAGGCAAAGGCAGGCGGATCTCTGTGAGTTCAAGGCCAGCCTAGTCTACAAAGCAAGTCCAGGACAGCCAAGGCTACACAGAGAAACCTTGTCTCAAAAAACAAACCAAACAACTGTGCTTCCGAATTCCTGGGGGCCTCCAGGCACTGTGCCAGAAGTGCCACTTCTCTGGGGGAAGGCCGAGCGACATTGGTCTCTCTGACTAAAAAGGATGAGTTCTACTTACCCCAGAAACGTCAGGCTCCAAGGTGGGGAAGGGTGGTACTTGGTACTTAGTACATGCCACCAGATTTCTGGTTTGCCTGGACATGTGGGAGAAAAATATTTCTCCACAGCAAAGTGTTAACAGCTCTTTTAGTTGGGCTGCCAGCACCAGATGGCAACGGAGGCCTGACCTGATTCAGGCAAACAGAATGGCTGCTTTGGAGACAACTTGCTACCACAGATGGACAGCAAATGCTCGCTGCGACTGTGCAAGCTTCTAGGGTGGTCTCAAAGGTCCAGAGACAACAGCCTGGCCAGGAATCAAATCTGGGGGTCCCACAGAAGAATTCTTCAGGGAGGAAAGGGCCCTTCTTTCCCCAGAGTTACAGCTCAGAAGAAACAGCCAGGCTCAGATCATCCTTGATGAAATATATGGTGCTTACTCTTTATTTCAGGCGAAACAGGAACTTCTAAACCTTGGGCATCGAGGAGGGGTTTTGCGTGTGAATGTGTTGGCTGGGACGAGGACGCTGGCGATACTCTCTTTTCATGGAGAAAGATAACAGGTGACAATCTCACGTGACTGACCACCCGTAGCCACCTTGGGATTGTGTCATGTGCTCCTGAGGCAGGCACAGAAACAGGGAGGGAGCTTTGTCCCACACCTTCGGTTCTCAGGATGAGATTTTTAAATCTCTGGTTTGAACATGCTCCATCTTGCTAGTTCTATGCCAATCCCTCTGGAGGCACTGTCCACAAGCCCCACAAACACCAAACAAAAAGAATACAAATAATCCTTGAAAATTTTTCTTAGGGCTGGGCAGTGGTGGCACAGGACTTCGATTCCAGCAGAGGCAGAGACAGACAGATATCTGTGAGTTAGAGGCCAGCCTGGTCTACAGAGTGAGTTCCGGGACAGCCAAGGCTGTTATACAGAGAAACCTTGACCTGAAAAACAAAAAAATAAAACAAAACAAAAATCTTAGGTGAGTATCAAGCATTATGCCTATAATCATAGTACTCAGGAAGTAGAGGCAGGAAGATTACTCTAAATCCAAGCACATAGTGGTCTTTATCATCTATCCCAGGCCAACAACAAAACCCTCATTGGGGTATGCCTATAATCTCAGTATTTGGGAAGCAGAGGCAGGGGAGGGTTGCCACAAGTCTGAGGCCAGCCTAGGCTATAAAGTAAGACCCTATCTCAAGCAAAACAAAACAAGGGGCTGGAGAGAGAGTTAAGAGCACGGCTTTTATTCCCAGCACTTGGGAGGCAGAGGCAGGCAGATCTCTTGAGTTCAAAGCCAGCCTAGTCTACAGAGTGAGTCCAGGACAGCCAACGCTACACAGGGAAACCCTGTCTTAAAAAAAAAATAAAAGAGCACCCGGGCTTGATTCCCAGCACCTACATGTTAGTTCCTTGCTGTCTGTGAGGAACAAGAGCATGTACCCCTTTGCACAACGCCCAATCACCACTTTTTGTTCTGGCCATAAAGGATCCTCTGAGAACACGTCTTTATCAGAGCTGCCTTAATTAGGATTCTTGGGGTGAAATTATCTTTGCCTTGCCTCCCTTTCCTCTCTTCCCTCAAAGCACTTCCTAATCTCCACTCTAACAGCCCAGGAAGCAATCATTTGTTTATAGACTTGTAAGGAATTTCAGAGTCACTTTTCTGAAAACAGTTATCAGGGGCTGAGAAAGATGTTAGGGGCCCACAAAGATCATGTCTGTGTCCACACCACTGCTGTCCAGCTGGCGACCTTATGAAAGTTATACTTCCTGCCTCTTTCCTGCTTAACAGCAGGGTACCAATGGGGCTTAATTCATTATAAAGATTAAACATGTATGGTGTTTGTGTGTAGCAAGTGCTCAACATACATGCCTGTTGGCCATAGTGTATCCTAGGAGCAACAGTAGACTAGCTTAATGGACAAGTTAAGTTTTCAAAGACAAAGTAAAACCATTGTGGTTGACGGCACTCCGATTTAAAAGGATGGGTTCAGCAGTGGGAAGTAGCTATGAAGATGCCATTTGTGCTTAGTGTTTCTAACTTGCCTTTTTTTTTTTTTCTTTCTCTCTGAGGGGAGATCTCATCCCTTCCTTCTTTCTTTCCTTTTGCCTTTCCTTTCGTGTGTGTATGTAGTGCGAGCATCAACACAGGGACTTTACTTGTGAGGCAACAAACTCTCTGTCGCTAAACTACCTCAACTTGATTCTTTTTTTTTTTTTTTTTTTTTTTTTTTTGGTTTTTCGAGACAGGGTTTCTCTGTGTAGCCTTGGCTGTCCTGGACTGGCTTTGTAGACCAGGCTGGCCTCGAACTCACAGCGATCCACCTGCCTCTGCCTCCCGAGTGCTGGGATTATAGGCGTGTGCCACTACGCCCGGCTTTTGATTCATTTTTAAACCCATGCTAAGGTGGAAAGGCACAAAAAAGAAAGTTAGTGAACAAAGATGAAATTATTTCTCTTAATTGATTAACTAAAAATTAATTAAAAATGAATCTCTCAAGAGGAAAGGCATATATAATTAAAAATGTAAGAAAACATTTCTTAAATTATTCTAGGGTTGGAGAGATGGCTTGGTGTTTGAGAGCACGTGCTGTTCTTGCAGAGGACCAGCATCCACATAGGGCAGCATGCAAACCATCTGTAACTCCTGTTCCAGGAGATCTGATGTCCTCTTCTGGCTTGCACAGGTATTGCCCGCACACAATGCACACACAGAAAGGCGGGCATACACATATTTATCCTGTCTTTCCCTGCTATCTTTATCACCAAGATGTCCTCTGTCCCTCTCATGACTACATCTTGTCAATGCCATGCAACCTCTCTGATGATAGGTCACAGTGGCTTCATAGAAAATCAGCCCCTACTCCTGACAGCGTGGAGCAGCTGTTTGTCATGGGCTTGAATGCTATGAGTAAGGAATTCAAACAAAAGACAGGGCTAGCTTGCCTCTGCTCCCCAGTGACCGTGGCCTTTGCTAGATGAGAAAGCTGACATCACACAGGCATGTGGCAAGTGACAGTGGCAGTTGTTTGGCAACCTCGGTTCCTTTTCAAGCGAGCGGCTCCCTGGAGTCTCTCCCCAGTGTGAGCCACAGAAGAAGCCAGGCAAAAGCCACATTGTCTTACATAACCTAGTTTTGACAGTCATGCGATGCCACTTCCTCACATTCAGATTGTCTAAGCCACTGAGAGCTTCGCCCAAGTTCAAAAGACTCTAGCCCTTGATGGGAAGATGTGTTGTTCCGCCCCTAGTGTCTTCCAAAGTGGTCTGGCTTCTTCTGCTTTTGTTAATCCCTTCATGTAGTACCCAAAGAAGCCCGAGACATTTTATTTCATTTGTTTTTAAATCGTATGCATGTATGCGTGCGCGGGTGTGTGTGTGTGTGTGTGTGTATACATCTTCATATGTGAGTGCTGGCATTCACATGGAGATGAGAGAACAACCTTGGGTGTTGGTCCTCGCCTTTTGCCTTGTTTGAGACAAGGTCTCTTGTTCACCTCTGAGTACTTGAGGCTGGCTGGCTCTCAAGCCCTTAGAGATGCTTGTGTCCCCTTTGTGTCCCACTGTGGGAGTGCTGGGATTACAGACACACACGACCACAGCCTTACATGGATTCTGGTGTTCCAAACTCAGATCCCTGCACTTGTGAGACAAACATTTTCACCCACCGAGCCATCTCCCCAGCCCCAGAGGAGCTTCTAACATTAGATTGGGCACGTCCTTTTGCTCATGCAAACTCCTTCGCTTGGGATAAAGTGCCCCTGTTGTCTGTGCAGAAACCCACCACCACCTCAAGCCTCATTCACACAGCACAGGCTTTTCACTTCCTCAAACGAAACACAATAAACCTCAGTGTCTTCCTGGAAATTTCTTTTCTTGATATGTCATGTGCTTTCTGTCCGCGGCCTAATAAACATCACTCCTCAAGAGTTGTTGTCCCTGGGGCTGGAGAGATGGCTCAGAGGTTAAGAGCACTGGCTGCTCTTCCAGAGGTCCTGAGTTCAATTCCCAGCACTTACATGGTGGCTCACAACTGCCTGCAACTTCAGTTCCAGAGGTTCCGACACCCTCTCACAGACATCCATGTAGGCAAAACACAAATGCAAATAAAATAAGTTATTAAAAAAATAAAATAAAAGCCGGGCGTGGTGGCGCACGCCTTTAATCCCAGCACTCGGGAGGCAGAGGCAGGCGGATCGCTGTGAGTTCGAGGCCAGCCTGGTCTACAAAGTGAGTCCAGGACGGCCAAGACTACACAGAGAGACCCTGTCTCGAAAAACCAAAAAAACAAAAAAAACAAAAAATAAAATAAAATAAAATAAATAAAGAGTTGTTGTCCCTGGTCTCTCTCCAAAAGCCCTTCCTTAAATTCTGTCATTTGTAGTAACAATGTGGGCAAACCAAGAGGACATTGCACTGACTTAAATAAGCTAGACACAAAAAGATGAGACACTCCAGTGTCTTAACTCACATGAAGAATCAAAGCACTGTACCACTGACCTCTACTCCCAACCATTGCTTGTGGAGTTTTATTTTGTTGGTTTTTTGTTTTGGTTTGTTTTGGTTTTGTTCAGCTTGGTTTTTCGAGACAGGGTTTCTCTGTGTAGCCTTGGCTGTCCTGGACTTGCTTTGTAAACCAGGCTGGCCTTGAACTCACAGAGATCCACCTGCTTCTGCCTCCCTGAGTGCTGGGATTAAAGGGTGCACCCCCATGCCTACTGAATTTAATGACATTTTATGAAACGTTAATTCACATGGCAACTTAGGTTCTTTTGAAAATGTTTCTTTTTCTGTTTGCATGTGTGTCATGTGTGTTTGTGTAAGTGTGACGTGTGTGCAACTGTCCTCAAGAGATTGAGGTAGGGGGTGTCATCAGATCTCACTGAAACTGGAATTACAGGTGGTTGTGAGCTGTCCCCATGTGAGTACTGGCTACTGAACTCAGCTCCTCTGGAAGACAGACATAACACTTAACCTCTGAGCCGTGTCTGCAGCCCTGTGAGCTCTTTCCAAAATGGCAGAAATAAACTTGATTTCTTAACTAAATATGAAAAACATGAACTGAATTTGGAGGCCATAGTCTCAGTGGCTGCTGACACCCTTGCCCTCGGGGACTAAGCAGACACCAGGTCTCTTCCCTCGCTGATGGCAGGCTGCTGAGTTGGTGGCTTTCCTTAACAGTTTGCTAAAGCAGCGAACTGCAGGACACCTGTGATGCCTCCACTTCAGATTCCTTGGTCTCTACCCTGCAAGTGGCGAAAGAAGCAGTGTGGGAGGTCATGTGGCCTTGTACGGGCCTAAGTCCACTCTACTGTAGGCTTTTGTCTCCACCCACACACAAGAAAGGCCTGGAAATGGCATCTCACCATGAACCCCAGAGCCCTCTGCCGACAAGCACAGGGTAGTAGAATAGAAGGACCCAGGCTCTGCTACCAGAGTTCTGGGTTTGCATCATAGCCCGGCCTTTCACTCCCATGCGATTCCAGATAAAGTTCATTTACCCAGGAACCTCAGTTGTCCCATTTGTGATTGTGTCACAATGCTCACCCTACAGAATTTGCTGTGAGAGCCCAGTGCCTGGCATGCAGAAAATACTTAATAGACAGATGTTATTACTATATCACATACCTTATTGGCTGTCATTTAAAACACATTAAAAAATATTTAGTGACTTTATGTGTCTAGGTGTCTGCATGTATGTCTGTACGCTACATGTGTCCAGTGGGTGCGGAGGTCAGAGGAGCTCCTCAGATCTCCTGGAACTGGAGTCATAAAAGGTTGTGAGCCACCAGCTGGGTGCTGAGAACCAATCCTGGCTCCTCTGCAAAAGCAGTCAGCCCTATTAACTGCTGAGCTATCACTACAGCAACTATTAAAAGTATATCTGTTTCTCTGATCTCAGAGTAAACAGTGTGTTTCTGCCAAATGTCCACACCCAGACTCACTACATAAATACAGAGGGCTGTATTTGCTACATTCTTCGAACACTTAAGACATTTCTTTTTCTAGTATGGATGACAGTTATGCCGAGACTGTAAATTCTAGTTCCTTATTCCAGACTACAGCCCACTAAAAGAAAACTCAAGAAACCCATTGAACTTTTCTCATTACTTTCAACTGCATGCTTGTCTTGATGGGGCCGAATTTCCCTGTGGTGAGCCTTGCAAATTTTTTTTTTCTGGTCCAGCAGACAGGGTACCATCTATAAAACTAAACTTTTTACTGTACTGATGTCAGCCAGGACTGAGAATGAGTTGCTAATGGCAGCAGACAGATAGTTCCAACCACATCTTCCTGCTTTATAGTTTGGTTTTCAACTTGGTTTCACTTTGCCGTGCCTGTAGAACTTTCTCATGAGGCTGATGAGTGTGCATCTGCAGTGGCCAGGACCTCTGTGGCTGGCATGGATTCATCTTCACTGCACTTTTTTTCAAGTGAAATGGGAGACAGGGATAGAGACTCAGCTGACCACAACATCAATTGACCAGATTTCCTCAGCTTTGTGACCTATTGTGACAGCTTTGGCCCACACATTCTGTTGCCCTTTCCCATCTGCCAGCATATAAGCAAACAGAGTACATTTAAGGGAAGTATTATCCAAAACCTTAAAGGCAGAGAACCATTCCTGCTTTCCTTTGAACCCAAGGATGGGGTGGGATTCCTGATGGGCAGACAGTTTCATCTGTCTCCGGAGACCTCCTTCTAAACAATTAACCACAGAAGTCTGCAACCAGCACTCCTTTCAAGATATTCCCAGCAAGCAACAAAACACCATTTGGGCCTGGGGATGTGGGTGGGGGTGGAGTGCTTGCCTAGCGTGGGTGAAGCCCTGGATATAATCCCCACATCACAACCAACATGACCGGTTCTCTAGTCTAGTCGTTTCCATAGGTAAATCGCCTCTTCACCTGTGTCTACACTGGCTGTTTTTCTGATCGCCGTGACAAAAGACTTGACAGAAGCAACCGAAGGAAAGAAGGATTTGTTTTAAGCTCACAGCTCACGGGAGGACAGACTTTCCCCATGGCAGGAAGAGTGTGAGGGCACATAGTGTCTGCAGTCAGGACACAGAAAGATGAGTGCTGGTGTTCAGTTGGCCTCCCTCTGTTATCCCTTTTTGTTCATCAAGGATTCGGCAGCACATGGGCTGATGCTGCCCATACTCAGGGTGGGCCTTCCTTCCCTGTTAAAGCTCTCTGGCAGTTCTCGCAAAGGCACACTTGGAAGTGTGTCTCTTAGGTGATTCCAAGTCAAGTTGGCAATGGAGATTAATCACCAGACTGCCTGCATTCCCATGGGGGCAGACTGGCAAGTAAATGTTTTCACTATTTCTATCTTACTAATGAAAGAGCTTATTTTATACTAGGCCTCAAATATATCTTTTATTTTGTTTTGCTTGTTTTTCAAGACAGGGTTTCTTGTGTAGCTTTGGCTGTCCTGGACTCGCTTTGTAGACCAGACTGGCCTCGAACTCACAGTGATCCACCTGGCTCTACCTCCCTAGTGCTGGGATTACAAGTGTGCGCCACTGCACCTGGCTCAAATATATCTTTAACAAAATTAAGATGAAGTTTATGGTTTATTAGCAAGCATGTCCAACCCATGGCCTGTAGGATTAGAACTGTTATGAATGCAGCCCAACACAAAATTGTAAATTTACTTAAAATATTACGAGATTGGGCAGAGATTTTTGTTTGTTTTTGTTTTTTGTATTTCCATTGTATGGTTCTGAGGCATGAACTTGGTAGACAGCAGTTTTGTGTTGCAATGTCAAAGGGCAGGACACATCTGGTTAGAGTATGCATTCAAAGTTAATGTTTGAAAGGGTGTTCTCTCCAAGAAAAAGAGGTCATGGTTACATTTTGTTCGCCCTGTCTCCAAAGGGAAAGAATAAATATCCTATGACATGGCTTCTCTTGAGTTCAGCCATGTCCTAGATGAGAAAACCAAGAGAATCCACCTAGCCAATTTTCTGGCTTCAAAATCAAAACTTTGCATTTAACTGTTTTTTAAAATGTTTTGTGAATTTCTCATAGATAACTTTGTATGCGTATGTGTGTGTGTGTGTGGTGTTTGTGTGTGAATGTGTGTGTTTGAGTGTGTGGTGTGTGAGTATGTGTGTGTGTGTTGTTGCAGGATGATTACAGAGGTCACAGGACAACTTTCAGGAGCTGTTTCTCACTCTTCACCGTGTTGGAGGCCACCGTGTCCCTGGCGTTGCAAGGCCTGCAAACTTCTGCATATCTCTTGTCTCCTGCCTCACCCTAGGAGTGCTGGGCTTACAGATGTCAGCTACTGTGTTTGGCTGTTTTACATGGCTTCTGGGAAGCCGAAGTCATGAGACTTGTAAGTGCTTTTACCCACTGAGCCATCTTGGTGCCCGCGTGTAGTAACTTTTAATAAAAATGAGCAACTAAGCCACACGCAGTGACTCTGGCATTCTTTGTTCTGAAGTCACTTTTCCTTCAGAGTACCACATACGAGGAGACAACATAGCTGCCTCCCGCTCTCCACGCCCTTGAAATTGAAAAAAAAAAAAAGTTAAAAGAGAGAATGAGAAAGCAGGTGGGTTGGTAGAAGACAATTATTCCTTCTGCAGTCGGAAGCAGTTTTGTGCGTATGGGCAGTTTGCCTGTGTGTGTGTCCACGTACGATGAGGGTACATGCATGTCTGTGTGCCCGGTGAAGAAGAGGTCAGAGCCCCTGGAACTGGAGCTACAGATGGCTTTGAGCTGCCATGTGAGTGCTGGGAATTGAGTCCTGGTCCCGTGAAAGAACCCAGTGTGCTTAACCACCAAACATCTCTCCTTGTAGTTTTGCTCGAAGAAGAACAAAATTACCCTTCTCCTAGGGAGATGTGTGCCTTCCGAGTGAGAGCAGGGCTCCATCCTTTTTTTGGCAAACCAAAACTATTTCGTCTTCCTATCATTAGCTTTAGCCCTGTGGTCGGGGAGGAAAGTGACACGGAACTCAGAGTGCGCCTAAGAGAGGGAGGACCCCAGGTATTTTTTTGTTGTCACTTTACCTTTTAGCTATGGAAGAGGGCGTGGGAAGAAACGGCTCACTGTTTAGGCGGCTATCACTGGTTCACCTTTAACCTTGCGATTAGTTACAAACAGCCCGTGCATCTTTACCACTCCCTGGGAGGCCAGCGCTGGCTGATATTTAATCAGGCCAAGGAAGGCAAGCTCTTGAAAATGAGTTACAAGAAGCTGGAAATTCAAGGGCTTGAAATTTGTCTGCTTTTAGTCTTTAAATTCCTTATCTCCTGAGCTATTGTTTGTAAAAGTAACTTTCATCTGCCTGATTAACCTAGGCCTCGTCCTGGAAGCTTCTAGCCTCCATACAATCTAATCTAGGCCTACAGTGTTTTCAGCCTCTGAGGCTTTCTGCTGAGTCAGCTTGCCCTTTCTGCTTTCTGAACCCTTGATGGCTGCTTCACCTCAGCTGTTCTGGCTCAAACTAACTCTAGCAATCTGTTGGAATCTTCTGGTTCCTTCCCTTGTTCATTCCCTCTTCACCTGTATCTGGCTTGTTCTTTCTCTCTGCAACCTGTCTCTGTACAGCTGTCCAGGTAAAACTGCCTCCTCTTCCTGTAAGGTAGCAGTAACTTTTATTCGTCTCTTGTAATTATTATCTTGGAAGCTTACTGTCTCCGTCTGCTAGCCAAGGCCTAGTCCTGGAAGCTTCTAGCCTCCATAAAATTTAATCTGGGTCTAGCATGTTTTCAGCCTCCGAGACTTACTGCTGAATAAGCTCACCCTTTCTAACTCTTTCTGAACTCTCACTGGCTGCTTCAACTCAGCTGTTCTGGCTCAAACTCCTCTCCAAGCTGCCGGATTCAAACTGGCTTCTCTCAGCTCTCTGACTGAATTGCTCAGTTTGGCTTTATCTAATTTTGTCAATATGTTCTAAGCTCTGTCTTCACATGTCTAACTTGTTTTCTCTTCAACCTCTCTCTGTATAACTGCCTCCTCTCTACTTCCACTGCTCTTAAATAGCCTCCCTTTCCTGTGCTGCTCCCGAGAGAGTTGGGCGTATGCTATTCTGTCAAATCTCTCTTTGATTTGTCTTTTTTGTTTGTTTTTCAAGACAAAGCTTCTCTGTGTAGCCTTGGCTGTCCTGGACTCGCTTTGTAGACCAGGCTGGCCTTGAACTCACAGCGATCTACCGGCCTCTGCCTCCCAAGTGCTGGGATTAAAGGCGTGCGCCGCCGCCGCCGCCGCCGCCGCCGCCGCCGCCACCACCACCACCTGGCAATTTGTCACTTTTTCTGCCACTCAATTAGACTTCACTTTGAAACATCAGTTCTTCCTTCTACAAACTGACTTTATCTTCACTGTTCAGGATTAAAGACACACATACCACCATACCTGGAGCTAAGCTTTTCTTTCTTTCTTTCTTTCTTTCTTTCTTTCTTTCTTTCTTTCTTTCTTTCTTTCTTT
>OU015749.1:7114244-7225423 GCA_907169655.1 Acomys percivali | reverse complement strand
CCACCACCTCCACCTCCACCACCTCCACCTCCACCTCCACCTCCACCACCACCACCAAATATCCTAAGTCCCTCTTTTCCCTCCCTGTGTTTCAGTTATTCTTTCAGAACATGTAAGAGCATTTCTAATAAGCTGTACGTGGGGGCATTTGAAACACCATCCAAGAGTGGAGTCATGCAAGGAGATTTCTGAGTGCTATGAGAAAACTCCAAGAAAACAAGGCAAGAGTCTTGTGACTTCAGTTTCTTCAAAAAACAAGGAATTTCTCTTGGATTGTGCTTTCATGCCCCTCCCAGGCACAGTGGGATAGGAGTGAGTCTACTTCAGAATATTCATCACAACCGGCTGTTGTTTAGTTAGACACCTCTATGGAAAAACACGGTTCTGCTGTGATCAGCTTGCCTACCGCGTGTACTGCGGTTGTACACATGACCCATGTGACTCCTCTTAACTCTCAGAGTGTAAATCTCCGGACACTCTGAAAAAAGCTGGCTGTCACACGAGACTTTAGTCGGCCTCATTTCTAGGCTCCGTGCTGCCAGGTCCCTCTGCCTCTAAGAGCAGTGGCACATGCCTTTTTTTTTTTTTTTTTTTTTAGTAAATTTTGAATTTTATTTATTTAATTTTAATTTATGTGTGTTGGTGTGAGGTTGTCAGATCTTGGAGTTACAGACAGTTGTGAGCTGCCATGTGAGTGCTGGGAATTGAACCCGGGTCCTTTGGAAGAGCAGGCAGTGCTCTTAACCACTGAGCCATTTCTCCAGCCCCCTGGCACATACCTTTTATGCCAGCACAGAGTAGGCCAGGACAGGAAGGTCTCTGTGAGTTTGAGGCTAGCCTGCTCTACATAGTGAGTTCCAAGACTACATAGAGAGACTCTGTCTCCAAAAGAGACAAGCAAACAAACAAAAATAGCATTTCTATGTTAATATGAATTTTAATTTTCTAAGATTCCTCATTACTTTTTGGAGTATATTTTAAAAGTTTAAAAAAAGAAAGAAAGAAGGAAAAAAAGAACATAAAGCCAGGATTCCCCAAACCATTCATTTTGACAGGATTTCCACAAAAGAGCAATTTAAATATAATTAGCTGAGAAAAGACAACTAATGGCAGATGTTACTTAAACTTTCTTAGCTGTGGGTTTCCTTTCCCACAAACAAGAAAAGCCTGCAGGATCTGTCTTTGCAGGAACCCAGTGATTCTGGCTTACTAAGGTCTGGCCCAACACCTGGCAAAGAGGAGGTACAATCAGTAAATGCAGAAGAAATAAAACTAAAACTCAGATATTTTATATATATAAAAAAAAACCTTGTCATGAGGATTTTGCATCTCTTTCTTTCTTTCTTTCTTTCTTTCTTTCTTTCTTTCTTTCTTTTTCTTTCTTTCTTTCGGTGTTAGGAATGAAAATCAGCATGCCCCTGTAATCCCAGCACTCAGAAGGCAGAGGCAGGTGGATCACTGTGAGTTCGAGGCCAGCCTGGTTTACAAAGCGAGTTCAAGACAGCCAAGGAGCCGGGCGTGGTGGCGCACGCCTTTAATCCCAGCACTCGGGAGGCAGAGGCAGGCGGATCGCCTGGACTACAAAGCGAGTCTTGGACAGCCAAGGCTACACAGAGAAACCCTGTCTCAAAAAAACTGAAAGAAAGAAAGAAAATCAGTATGCCAGGCAAATGCTTTGCCACTTAGCTTCTCCAGCTTCTAAATTTTTTTCCAAAAATTAGATATAAAGATATCTTAAATATATCTCTGGAAATTTCCCCTAAAGTTCCCAGGAGTCAGGATCCCCAAGTTGGGTTTGATTAAGAAAATGTAAGTACCTACTAGAATACTGGCCACCCCTCTCTTCTGGGAACTGGCTGATCTTCCCACAGGTGTGGACTGCGGGCAACCATATCTCTGCCATGGGATCCAAGCCCCTGGCTACAGTTAGTTGGTCAAAGTGGGCAATCAAATTACTCTCCCAGAAATCTGATAAGGAATTTTGAAAACCTAGATAGTCTAGTTCTCAGCCGAGGTGAATTTTGCTCCCTGGGAACAGTGGCGGTATCTGAAGACATTGTGTTAAAAATCAGTGGGGTGAGAGGGATGGCTGGTACAGACATTTAGTAGCTGTCAGTCAAGGACACTGCTGCACACCCACACAGCACCCCGCACAGCCAACAGTGACCTAATGTGTGGGTGTTGGGAATCCCAGGCCCTGGTGACACAGGCAAGAGAAGCAGGCAGAGTCAACCATGGGGAAGACACGCAGAGAGGAGCTGAAGTCAGAGACAGTCTCTGATCCCTCCTCCTTTCCTCTACCTAGCCCCCAGGAAGCACAGGGATTCAGCAAAGAGCCTCATGCTTATAAGGGGAGCACGCTACTTCTGAGCTGCCGCATTGGCAAGTTTGCTAACTCCCAATTTCAGGTGTTTGATTCTTCTTCCTTTCAGTGAAACTAATGACGTAGCGGCTTACTCTTTTTAGTTTTAAAGGTTTATTTTTATTTATTTATTCTATGAGCGTTGGTGTTTTGCTTGTATGTGAGCTGCCATGTGGGTGCTGGGAATTGAACCCAGGTCCTCCGGAACAGTGGCCAGTGCTCTTAACCCCTAAGCCATCTCTCCAGCCCCAGAAGTCTACTCTGTATTGTTTCTACAACCTAGATACAATACAGAGTAGAGAGCAGCCAGTTAGAAGCCAGAGTGTACTAGTCAGGGCACACCTGTAGCCCCAACATTGCTAGCAGCTTCACTAGTGGTGGCAACAGAACCTCTTGGGTTCACCAATAGCCATGGCAGAGTCACTACGTCAGCTTCACAGGCAGTGGCGGTAATGGTGGTGCTAACATTTGGGCGGGGGTGGGGGTGGGGGGGTTGTTGTTTGTTTTTTGAGACAGGGTTTCTCTGTGTAGTCCTGGCTGTCTTGGACTCACTTTGTAGACCAGGCTGGCCTCGAACTCACAGAAATCTGCCTGCCTCTGTCTCCCGAGTGCTGGCATTAAGGCGTGCGCCACCACCGCCTGGCTTGGTGGAAACATTTGCACTGCACTCAACAGCACAACAGTCACAGACAGCGTTGTTTGCCGAGGCTGGGTGACATCATTTTCACACTTCTCCAGCCTAGGTTCGTGTAGCTCTAGGTCTCAGGGGAAACATATCTTTTCACTCTTCTAGTTCTTTTTAACATTTCCATTTATCATATTGTCTGTGTTAAAAATACCTTCTGACCCGACCCTAAAATAGCAACTGAGTCAGAAAATAAGATGAGGTGGAGGAGGGCTGTGGTGAGAGATTTGGTTCAATAGGCAATTCAACAGCAGGTGGTCCAAGCTTGTGTGAGAAAATGATCAGGTATTTGGACTTTATCTTAAGAGTGGTGGAGCCCCACAGAAGATACATTAAAGACTGAACATACTAAAGACATATTAAAGATTGAACACAGGGTCTTCCCTCATGCTTTCTACATGGGTACTGGGCCACTGAACTACCATCAGTGCAAGGTTTTAGGTAGATATATACTTTGTAAATACCTGTCTTCAAGATCCTGTGAAATGGTAATTTTAGAATCTTTTTTAGAAAAAACAAAATAAAACAAAATAAAACCTGTAGCAGCACTTGCTACTTTGTGGGTTCCTTACTTTTTTTCACCCTTCTCCATCCTTATTCTGCTCTTCCACCCCCCAACACTAGGTGAGAGAAGCGTGGAGAGGAAAGCGGGGCTGGTACTGTTATCGTTAGACGACTTCCTGCTAATTAGGGGCATCGAGTTCCTTGGAGCAAGTTTGATCTCACTGACAGGATATTCAATGTCTTCATGTCTCTTTGCACAGGAGCACTTGACAAACAACAGCAATTAGCAGCCAGCAGCCAGCAGCCAGCAGCCAGCAGCCAGCAGGCAGCAACCAGCCAGAGGAACAGCAAGGCTCTCAAGAGTTCCCAGAATTCCAAGCGTCATGCACTTGCAGCTGACAAAATCACACCCCTGCCAGAGCACGAGGTAAATCACAGTCAGCTGCTGTGGACAGTCTGAAGCGGCCCCATATCCCACATCTGGAACTAAAACAACGCGTTCCTGTAACATTTCTGTGGTTTTTGTTTTGTTTTGGTCTGGTTTGACTTTTTGAGACACAGGGTTTCTCTCTGTAACAGCCCTGGCCTCACTTTATAGACCAGGCTGGCCTCAAACTCACAGAGATCTGCCTGCCTGTCGCCCAAGTGCACCACCACGCCTGGCCATTTTTGTGTTTTTAAAGAAACCAAAAAATTTCTCGCAACAAAAACTTTACTTTTTGAAACACCCAGAAGAGGTGGTACTAAATATTTTTCTTTTCTTTTCTTTTCTTTTTCTTTTGGCTGGCCTCAATTTCATAGAAATCCACTGTCCTTTGCTTCCTGAGTGCTGGGGTTAGAGGCATGCACCACCGTGCCTGGCTCCTTTTCCTTTTTTTCCTTCCTTCCTTCCTTCCTTCCTTCCTTCCTTCCTTCCTTCCTTCCTTCCTTCCTTCCTTCCATACTAGGGATTGAATGCAGGGCCCAGTGAGTGCTAGGGCAGCATTTTGCTACTGATCTACTACAGCCCTGCCTCCCTGTTCCAGTGGACTTAACCCTAACCGATCCTGGCAGCATGCCCAAGTCTCCTGTTCATTCAACAACTACCTGGTCACCTCCCACGAGCTCCGGCACTCTCTAGCCTGTTGGAAGCACACTTGGAGGCAGATGATGTCGACACCTTCGTGGACTCTGACCTTCTAGTTGACAGGCAAAGGACAAGTGAAAAAATGTGCAGTTTGATAAAGCAGCGGAGAGCCAGTGAGCTGCACACGACGGAACATTGGCTTGAAGGGAAGTGGGAAGAGCAGATGTGTGGAAACGCCCAGGGAGGAAGTGGAAGGCGATAGCTACGGAACCAAAAAGAGTACAAAAGTCTTACGTGGTTAAAAGCCAGATTCTACGAAGTGAAAAACTAATGCATTTGGATTGTGCTGGTCAAGAAGCAAAGGCGTGGTACCACACAAATGGAAGAGCCTGCAGCGGCTCGTGATGCAATCCCTGGTGAGCTGTCTTCTGGTCCTGGCACTTTGTCTAAATATACAATATACGCAGAGGCATGCGAACGCTGGGAGTCCTGTTTTGGAACTGTTGGGAACTCCCACTGAGAAGCCATTGCAGTGGCCCAGGGGAGAGGAGCCTGGCCTGGATTAATTCTCACTCATGTGCTTCTTTCCTTAAACTCAAACTCATTCTTTGTAAAATATGAATGGGGGCCGGAGAGATGGCTCAGCGGTTAAGAGCACTGTCTGCTCTTCCAGAGGCCCTGAGTTCAATTCCCAGCAACCACATGGTGGCTCACAACCATCTGTAATGTGATCTGATACCCTCGCCTGGCCTGTGGGTGTACATGCAGATAGAGCACTCATATACATAAAATAAATAAAGAAATAATTTTTTAAGTGAAGTAAGACTGGAAGGTTAGGAAAAAAACAGAAACAAAAACCAGACCAGCAAACAGTCATTCCCAAGCACTAAGATAGAAGAAGACTCCAGTGCACTGCTGTGTGTCGAGAGCTGAAATATGGTTAAGGCTGATGTATTTCTACCATTCTCTACCAACCACCTACTTCCCCTTCCTCGAGTTTCACCCCAGCAGGAACTAAGAACATCTGTGGCCTTGCAACCCACTGAACCACGTAGCGGCTTCAAAGTTGCTTCACCATGGAGAGTTTTTGTTGCTTATCTAGTTGTTTATCAATGGTGATAGGTAGGGACGCAAGACCCAGGAACGGCTCCAGGGCTGTGGCGGGGCTCAGGCTGGAAAGGTGAGTTCAGTTCACAGGTGTTTTGCTTCTCGGCCTTCCTGCAGCACCACCAGACCTGTACTGCCAACAACATGATGCTTCAGTGTGAAGAGCCCTTGCTAGCCTTAGTAGATTCAGTTCTTGTGTCCCAGTGCCTTTCAATAAATACTGCTCATCCAAAACAGCATGGTATAATTCAGCTGATAGTCATAAAAGCTTCTTTAATATTCAAAGGCTGGTGCCAAACTATGAATAAAGTTCTAGATTGCTTTTTGTTGTTGTTGTTTGTTTTGTTTTTAGATACATGATTTCTCTGTGTGGCCTTGGCTACCCTGGACTCCCTTTGTAGACCAGACTGGCCTCCAACTCACAGAGGTCCACCTGCCTCTGCCTCCCCAGAGTGCTGGGATTACAAGCATGTGCCACCATGTCCGGCTCTTGCTTGCTTTAAAAATGACCATTTCACGTCAGTTCAAAAACGTAAGTGTCATGACTCTGATGCCTTAAAAACCGGTCAATTCTTTCTTTCTCTTTTGTTTTTGTTTTTGTTTTCAAGACAGGGTTTCTCTGTGTAACCCTGGATGTCCTGGAACTTACTCTATGAACCAAGCTGGTTTTGAACCTCCAGAGATCTCTCTGCCTCTGCCTCTAGAGTGTTTGGATTAAAGGTGTGCACCGCCACTGCCCAGCTCAGTGGTACCTTCTTAAGGCAATAGCTATTTGCCAAGAAAAAGTCAGATATGATGACCATTAGATAATCAGGTTTAGTATCTCACCATTTTGCACTTGATTTTTTTACTTATAAAAATTTTATTTGGCCTTGAACACATAGATCAACTTAAGGCTCTGTGTAGCTTTATTTATTTACTTGAACATACTTTGATGTGTATGTGTGTATGCATTCACCTTGTATGAGAAATGTTCTTTCACCTGCCTGGAACTTACCAAATATACTAGACTGCCCACGCCTAGGGATCCCAGGCCTTATCATATGGGCCACTGTGCCTGGCTTCTTAATGTGCATTCTGGGGAATCAAACTTGGGTCCTTGTGAATGCCTGGCAAGTACTTTACCAACTGAACTCTTTCACCAACCCTACTGTTGTATGTAGCTTTGTACAGCTATCTTCTCCTTCCCCAGAGCCGTCTGCTGTCCAATAACGTTCCTTCTTTAGACCTCTTTGTGGAGTGAAGATACGTTTTTTAAAAAAGTCACAATTGTCACAGTTGTGGGACAGTTACTTGTGCTTGTAATTCTGGCCCTCGAGAGGCCGAGGGTGGAAGATAGAGAATTAGAGGCCAAACTTCATAGCAAGATCCTGACTCAGAAACAAAACAAAGGAAAAAAATTCTAAAAGCACACATTTTCAGTCTTGTTTTTTTTTTGTTTTTTTTGTTTTTTGTTTTTTTTTGGAGACAGGGTTTCTCTGTGTTAGCCCTGGCTGTCCTGGACTCGCTTTGTAGACCAGGCTGGCCTCGAACTCACAGCCATCTGCCTGCCGCTGCCTCCCGAGTGCTGAGATTAAAGGTGTGCGCCACCACACCCGGCTAAAGCACACATTCTTTAATCTGAATAATTTAACTGCAAGGAAAGAAACTCTACCAAGATTAGCTTTGAATAGCTGCTGTCCAGCTATACTCGAGAGTAAAGCTGGAGTGAAATATTAAACCTTTATTAAATCTACTGGGCTCTGTAACTCATATGCAGGAAACACCAGTTCTCCAGCAGCCAATGGCCATAAGAAAGCCATTTATTTAGGCTACAGCATCTTAAACCACGGCTTGTGACTCTGTGTGTGAATGCCTAATCAAATGCAGAAGTCGTAGAAAATTTCTGAATGCACAAGGTTCAAAAATCAATTTAAAATTAGATACAGTGTAGTGAATGAAGGTGTTTCAGGCAGTGCGTGTTTGTGTTGAGTCGTGCAGCTTCAGTGCAGCCTGCTTTTTGTTTGTTTGTTTTTTAAACAGGGTCTCTCTATGTAGTCCTGGCTGTCTAGAACTTATTGTGTAGACCAGGCTGGCCTCAAACTCACAGAGATCCTCCTGTCTTGTGTCTGAAGACATAGCATGTCCACACTTCCTGGTGCATGGCTAGTGGGTGCTGTCCCAAATATCTCGGCTCCGGTGGAGCACAATTGTATGTTACAAGTTGCAGTGCCTCAACTGTGCACCCCAAACTATCTGCTGTTGTAGGAATCATGCTTTAATTGTGGGAAACAGAATCTTTCAACATTCTCTACCACCATTCATCATCATTAAGTATCAAATAAGTGTATCTTTGGGTTGCATTGTTAGAATGTTTGCTGTTAAAACTTGGTGAGTGAATTGCAGGTTTGAGTTTCATACCAAAACATTGAGTGAATTTTGACTTGAGACTAGGACAGATTTTTCAACAAATTTGAAATGGTTCCAGATATCTACCTGCCATTTGCCAATATTACATATTTTTTGTTTTTGTTTTTTTGTTTTTTGTTTTTGTTTTTGTTTTTGTTTGGTTTTGTTTTGTTTTTTGGAGACAGGGTTTCTCTGTGTAGCCTTGGCTGCCCTGGACTTACTTTGTAGACCAGGCTGGCCTCGAACTCACAGCGATCAGCCTGCCTCTGCCTCCCGAGTGCTGGGATTAAAGGCATGCACCACCACGCCCGGCTCAATATTACATATTTATGGAAGTAGTTCTCTCAGCAATGTTTATAAGATCGAAAACATCAGTCAACTCTGAAAAACATTGAAGATGTCACTAGTATGCAGATTCGTTTTAATTTTTTTTTTTTTTTTTGAGACAGGGTTTCTCTGTGTAATAGCCCTAGCTGTCCTGTACTCGCTTTGTAGACCAGGCTGGCCTTGAACTCACAGCGATCTGCCTGCCTCTGCCTCCTGAGTGCTGGGATTAAATGCATGCACCACCACACTTGGCTTGGAAGACACTAACTTAAGGACTCTGCCAATTTGTTGACAAGCTATTCATGCTATTATCAGTTCTCTCTGCCAATTGTCATGTGTTAGACAATTTTATGGACTGCAAGCTGCCAGTCTCCTAGAAGACTTGACTGAGCAGATACAGATGGTCTCTACCCACACCCAAAGGAGGACGTATGTAGTACTGTGTGGAACTGTTTCAGACAATGTCTGGGTGATACAGTTTTCCTTTATCATGTTGCCAGTGAAATTTCTGCTTTCCTTGGGCCCTAAAAAATGCCAGATTAGGTCATTGGAGTGAAGCAATCCAACACTCTATAGTTCCAGATTTACGCCTTTGAAGGCTGCGATTGTACAGGATATACTCAGACCCAAACAGCCACCACTTTGCAGAACTCAGTTGTGCCCACTTGTCAAATATCATCCCATCTGGGTTGCTGAACCCTCACCTGAGTAATCAGCCACTCCCCATCACCTGTTGTTTGTAACTCTGCCCAAACTGCACATGGTCTCAGGGGAGGGGCTGGAGAGTAAAGGCTGGGGATGAGCAGGAAAGGGCCCTTCATCTGTACAGCTATGGGAAAGCCATCCCCGCTAGACAACAACTTTCTGGTGTGGCCTCTTGAGGAAAGAGCACTCACACCCCTATAGGCAACCCCTCACCTATGCCCAGTAAACTCACTGGCTCCTCCAAAGTAAATATTGGTAAACTCATGACCCAGTTTGTTATTGGGACTTTGGTGGGAGGGTAGATGTCTATGTTTCCTAGACCTTACTGTTGTACACACTGAATGGAAAAACACACTCCGTACCATAATGGTTTTGGTCTTCCTGAGGGACACTGGGAGCAAGTTTGGCATTTCCTGTGGTTGCTACTGCATCAGTTATTGTGGGTAATTGGCATGGTTCCAGGTGCTTAACTGCAAAACTGGTTTGTGAGTGGTTTGCCAAACCTATAATCTCCATAGTGGGAAGATAATAAAAACTTTTGGTACACTTGATGGACCCTTTGGACACTAAGAGATGGAGTGGAATTGTAACCTTAAACAGTCTCCAGTGTGCACTTGTGCATTTGTATGTTTTCAGGATGATGGAGTTCTCAGGCAGGAAAGTGATGATATAGTATTAGCTAGAAAATGTATTTGTTTTCTTCTTCTCCTTCTTTTCTTCCTTTTCCTCCTCTTCCTCCTTCTGCTCCCCCTTAAGTGAGGCATTCCTGAAACAATGTCCAGTGATGAAGGAATCAATTTCAGTGAACAGATTAAAAGGCAGTTTAGTCAAGCACCCGTGGAATTGCCTTTTTCCCTGTCACTAGTGTCCTGGACTATTCAAGAAGATGAATGAGATTTTGAGATTGGAACTTGGCACGGTAGTGTCCTCAGGAGGCTGAGATAGGAGGATAGCAAGTCTGAAGCCAGCCTTGATACCATAATGGGTTTGGGGCCAAACTCAGCTGTATGTAGTGAGACCGTGTTTCTAAATAATAAAATTGAAATTGCAGTTGGCAGAATGAATTTATGGTATTGGTATTACTGTTGTTTTGGATGGCAAGCAGATCAGTTCCCACTAAAAACAGTGTGATCTCTGATAGTTGGGGGATGTCCATTGCAGTTTTATAAAAATAACTTCAACAGTCTATACCTTTAATAGAGCCTCATGCAGTGCCCACTCTCCCAAATTCTGGTATATAAGCATTATTTAAAACAATTTTTTTTTTAAACAGGGATTTTCTGTGTAGCCTTGCCCTGGAACTTTGTATTACAAGCTGGCCTTGAACTGAGAGATCTGTCTGCCTTTGCCTCCCCAGTGCTGGGATCAAAGGTGTGTACCACCATTGTCCGTTACATTATATGGTTTTAATGTATTATACCAGAGTCTATTTTCTTCAGGTCGAAGTATTTGAGAATTCATCAGGTCTTCAGGAAATGACACCAGGGAAAGGGAAGGAACCTGTCAAGTCCTTTTAAAATACAGGGCCTCGGCTTGCCTGGACCTTGATTTGTAGCAGATGACATCTAAGTCCTAATCTTCTTGTTTCTACCTGCCAAGTGCTAGGACTGTGGGTGTGACCCACCACCCTCGGCCTGATTCTAAGTTCTCATGTGTATACCTCATGTATGAGACTGCATATGCAGCACGTGCCTGTGGAAGCCAGAGGCCAGCCTCAAGCACTATTCCTCAGGGGCAAACTATCTTATTCTCCACAACACAGTCTCACTGGGACCTGGGGCTTATGGATTTGGGTAGACAGGCTAGCCAGCGAGCCCCAGGGACGTGCCTGTCCCCACCTCTCCAGTGCTGTAATTATAAGCCCAGACCACCGCAGAGGCTGTTTGATGTGGGTTCTGGGGATTGACTCATGTTACCGATTGAGCCATCCCCTCAGTCCTCATCACCACTCTGACCATTTGAATTGTAGCCAAGTCTCAGAGCCTTAAGCTCTGTGTTCACATGGCGAAAGTGCTCCTCCAGACTCAGAACTACACACCCGCTGAAGACCTTCGACTGAATAGCCTGGCTGGTCAGAAGTTTTCTCTCATAAGGCATGTCTGCCTGTTTTTTGACTGTCTGAAAGGGAAAGACGCTATCTAAAAGTGTTAGTAGAATCAGAGTATGTAGGTACAGCTAAAGGGAATGGTCATGGGTTCGTTAAAGCTGAGGTCCTGGGTGTGCTGCTCAGACTTTTCATCACCTTCCCAAAGAAAACTTCAAGGAAACTGCCTTTGATTCCCTTTTCAATTTGTATTTGTTACTATTGTATGTGTGTATGACCCTGCATGTAAGGTGAGTACAGGCCCTTATCAATTTGTATTCCTTACTATTGTAAGCATCTGTGATGACCCTGCATGTGTGGGTATGAGTGGAGGCCAGAGGGCAGCTGTAGGGTTGATTCTTTCCTTCCACCTTGGTGGGTTCTGGGGAGTGAAATCAGGTTGCTAGGCTTGTGGCAAGCGCTTTTACCCACTGAGCCACCTTATCAGCTCACAGCTTCTGATTCTTTAAGAGTCTTCTATATCCTTATTAAAAACATAATTTATTTTTTAGGCAGGGAATTTGAAAAGTTACTTTAAATTTTTTTATTTTATTTTATTTTTTTGTAGTGCTAGGCATGAAATTATTATTCCAACCAGCCAGGCCAGAGCCTTGTGCATGCTAGGCAATTGCTCTACTGAGCTACATTCTTTCATTTTTCAAGGTTGTTGACCTATTTTTTTTTTTTCTTTCCCTTGAAAATAATTCTCTCTAAATCCTTTTCCACCTTAACACTGCCTTTCCAAGCTGTTTGCTTAGATTAACCTGTGTCCTTCCAAATTACACAAAGTTTGTGTTCATGGTTGTAACAAATAAACTTTAGCTGCCTTCTCAGAAGTAAAGTCCTGGACTTCTTGAGTTGGAAAGAGCTTTTGTAAAATAATTACTTCTTTCCAAATAGTTTTTAAAAAGTATCTGCTCAAGGCCCTTATGTGGATTCAACCCCTTTAACTGTGCATTCCAGTTTGACTCAAAAAACAGTTCTGATTCTAACCCAGCTAACAAATGAGACCACTTAATCAATCCAATTTAATAAAAGGTGGAGGTAAAGGGAAAGTTGGCTGAGAATAAATATGGTGATTCAAAGCCAGTGGAGCTTGAGGTCCAAGGGACCTGCAAATACTGCTTTAATGGTCCTGAGGGTTACTGAAAGGTCTCCTCTGGATATTGACAACTCTGCTGTCAAAAAACTGAAATTAATTTAACGAGGTTCTAACAAGGAACAGGACCCAGAACCAGGCAGCATACCAAAGACGGTTCAGAATGCCGCCCCTCCCCCACTCCTCAGTGTGGTTAACTGTAGGTAGAGGTGGAAACAGCAAACATACAAAGTTACCTCAATACTACAATTCAGCATTTGCCTTTTATGGGCATGCTTTGGCAGCCTTCATCCTGGGACTGGCTGCGTCCCAGTTGCTTGGTAACTCTTAAATTTTATAACCTGCTTTGCATCTCAAGCTAGAGCGCAGATCTTTATTATAGGAAGGCCATTCTGGACCAATTTTTACATAAAGTATGAATACCGGATTAGAACACATTTATTTGTTCGAACAGAACCATACAAGTTTAAAACAGGGCACACGACAATTCTGAGCTCCTCCCAGGCCCGCGGGCAGGGGCAGGAGCCAAGCTGCAGCGGCGACGAGGCTGCCAACCCTCCAAGAGGATGAGGTTCTCACGACTTGGCTGCGCACGCACCGGGCGGTGCACATCCCAAGGGCGGAGTTCGTGTTCCCGGGCCTGAGGACTAGCGAGCTCCTGCTCACGCCATGCCGCGGGAGTCAGGCACGTGGTGGCCCAGCCGCAGTTTCCGCCCTGTTCCTCCTATGCAACTCTACGCCAGGGCTTCGCGTGTCGCCGCCCCGACCACTGTGCCACAAGACGATGAAATTAAAAAAGAAAAAAAAAAAAAACCGGAAGCTAAGATGGCAGAGCCCCGCCCGTCTCTCGCGAGAGGGGAGAAGCGGGGGAGGCGGGACGAGCAGGAGATACACCAATGAGAGGACAGGCGGCTTGTGACTGACGGCTCCGGCGGCCTCTCGGACGCCCCGCCCCGGCTGCGGGAGCTCGCTCTCCTTTCCCCGCGCTCTCCCCGCCTCCCCTCCCTCCCCTCCCGGCTCTTCTCTTCCCGTTGAGGTGGCGGCCGGCCTCGCCTCCAAGTCTGCTCCGTTTTTTTCTCTTCTCGCTTCTTCCCTTTCCCGGCGGGGCCTCAGAGCGGCCGGACTTGTCGCTCCCTTCTCTACGGTGGCCTCCAAGCCCCTGCTTGCGCTCCCTTCCCCGCCATGAATGAGGAATACGACGTGATCGTGTTGGGCACCGGCCTGACGGTGAGAGCTGCGGTGGGCGGCGGGGGAGACGGGTAGGTCCGGCCCCAGCCGGCCCCGGGGGGGGGGGCGGGCCGCTCCGTTGGGCGCACAGCGAGCCCCCCCCCCCCCGCGCCTGAACTGCCCGTTTCTGCACCCCCTTGGGGACCATCCCCCTCGTCCGTGTTGGGTCTGGTGAGGGGGATCTCGGCTTGTTGGGATGCACTGATTTGAAGACGTCCGGGTATGTTAGGAAAAAAACCAGGATGGGGGACTCGGGACGTGTATCTGGGAAGCCTGCCCGTTGGGAAGTTGAGGGCAGAATCGCCGAACAGCCGGAGAGAATCAGAGCAAAGGGAGAAAAAAACCAAAAAAACCCCAAACAAACAAAAAAACCAAACCCAGCTTGTGCTGCTTCCACTTCCCTTTTGGGTGGATGACCTCTCCCGGTTGGAAGCAGGCAAGCCCTGAACGGAGCGGGAGGGAGTCGCTGCTGGCGCCTGGATTTCCTATGTGGCGAGCTGTAGCGGCTTGCTCAGCTAGTCAGTTGGCTGGGAAAGCCAGGCAGAAAAATAATCGCTGATCGGTAATTGTCTAGGAGTTTGGCCAATTTAAGTTTCTAGAGAAAATAATGAAACGTCTTTCTTACAAAACACCACCCCCACCCCGATAACCCAACCCCCCTTTTTTGTTTTGTTTTGTCGAGATAGAGTTTCTCTGTGTAGCCTTGGCTCCCTTCGACTTGCTTTGTAGACCAGGCTGGCCTCGAACTCAGCGATCCATATGCCTGTGCCTTGCGAGTGCTGGGATTAAAGGCGTGCGCCACCATTGCCCGGCTTCAAATCCCCTTGATTAATAAGCTTTAATTGCTTTACTGCCCTCTCATCCTTTCAGAATGGGAAATGAATTTTCTCAAAACTTGTCTTCTAAATACCTTCACGCCTGGACCACTTGCCACATTTCCCTTCTATTTGGTTTATTGCATGCCACCACCGTTCCTTGATGTTTTCCCTTAAGAAATTGATTGAGGAGGGGAGGTTGAATCTTCTGCACTACACTTCAGGCAGGCTAGTGAATGTACTGGTGATACACGAATGTAAGGCGGTAGCTAATGCTACAGTATATTTATTTTCATGGGCATCTGTCTGCTTAGAGGTGCCGAGATGATTTGTTAAACATAGATAGGTTTCTGTATCGTGTGCCCCTCCCCACCATTGTTTACGAAAAAAGCTGATCATTTGCAAAAAACTGATTGGAGAGAGAACCAACTGTTTTGACTATCAGTTGTGTGTGTGTGTATGTGTGTGTGTGTGTGTGTGTGTGTGTGTGTGTGTGTAATTATGACTGAATTACTTCATCAGGAACACTGATGGATGTATCCCATACAGTGTCACTTCATATGTCAGGGTCATTTAATAAAATCCATGGCTTTCGAATTTGTTGAAATGTGTTCACATCTCAGGATCAAATTAATCTTTTTAAGATTAAACCATCCTGAGATAACTTTTTTAGAGAAAACATTCAAATTTTTATTGATTTTTTTTTTTTTTTTTTTTTTTTTAGCCACTTTTTTTTTAAGCTTTTAGGAAAAGTTTATTTTTTTTCCTTTACAGTGATTAATGATGTTTGCTAGACGAGATTATTTTATTCTGACAAGGTCTCAATATGTAACCCTGGTTGACCTGGAACTCAAGAGTTCTGCCTATCCCTGCCTCCTGGGTATTGGGATGAAAGACAAGGCCAAGATGTCCTGCTCAAGGCTTGGTAGACTTGTGCCTACCCCAAGAGAAGACTCCCAGGTAGACTCCATTGTGGATCTAGAAAGCTATCTACTTACCTTGAATCAGTTGACTAAATTTTTCCCTCCTTCCTTCCTTCCTTCCTTCCTTCCTTCCTTCCTTCCTTCCTTCCTTCCTTCAGGAAAGGTCTTTCTATGTAGCTTTGGCTGTCCTGTAATTCCCTGTGTCGATCAGGCTGGCCCTGAACTCTAAAGAGCTCCTTCTCCCTCTGCCGTCCCAGGCCTGGGATTACTAGGCGTGCACCATCGTCACACCCAGTGACTGCAGCTGTGCCTCAGTGAATCACTCTACCCAGGGAAGGCTGCAGGTTCTGACTTTTTTCCTTCTTCTTTCTGGCTTTTTGAGACAGGGTTTCTCTGTGTAATAGCCTTGGCTGTCCTGGAACTCTCTCTGTAGACCAGACTGGCTTCCAACTCACAGCCATCAGCCTGCCTCTGTGTGGCCACCACACCCGCTCACATTCTGACTTTTTAAGTGCCTAATTGGGGTTCCAAGCATAATAAGTAGTTTGTGGTGGATTGTGCCCTGGCAGTGGGTCCTGAGCCTTCCAGCACATTATTGAGAGCCAGTTCTTTCCATTTGTATTGTTATCGCTAGTACTTCTTATTTGGCCATTAATAAGGTCACATAAGTGTAGATACATGAGTCATTCTGCAAGTTTCTGTATGCCTGATGTAGAAGCATCAGCTTGTATCAGAGATCGCACGTTCTGTTTAACAAAATAACACTTTATGTTTAAGTTTTCACCCCAAATTGTGCATTTTTGATAAGTAGTGGAGACACAGCATTTAGAATACTTTCTGCTGTCTTACAGCTGTGTTTCCTGTGTTTCTCAATACACCTTCAGAGATGTATACTGGGAATCAGTGCAGGATGGTGACTTTAGGGCCATTATTGACAGAAGCGATAATAGTAGGATGATGCTGACAATAAGAAATGATACTAGTAGGACTTAGGTGAAGTGTGTGTCTGTCCCGTCCGTCCCCCTCCCCCCACCGCCCAAGATAGGGTTTCTCTGTATCCTTGGCTGTCCTAGACTTGCTTTGTAGACCAGGCTGGCCTTGAACTCACAGCAGTCAGCCTGCCTCTGCCTCCCAAATGCTGGGATTAAAGGTGCGTGCCACCGGGCCCAACAGGTGAAATCTTTAATTGGGTTAAATCTTGAAGAGACTTGTTGTCAAAGTTAAAAGCCTCGAATTAGAAGTAATTTCGAATATCTGAGTGGATAAACCATTAAACTTTGACTTGTAGATATTTTGTGCTGAAGATTTAAGAACCTAATAAAGGGGTGGATACCAAACGCTGCATGATATCGGTTTGTCAAGGGCTTTGAGTTCAGGGACTGTGTAACTGTCAAAGAAATTGTTGGGTTTTCTATGTGTCTAGCTTGGTGTTGGCATTGTTTTCTATCAGTTAAACTCGCATTAGTCCACAAATATTTGAAAGTACTTTAGTAAAGAAGATCTTTACTTTTTTATGAAAAGTGGCAGATTCTGTGTAATTGTCTAACATTGAGAGTTGTTGCTTTAAAGGCCATTGGTCATGGTGCACGCCCTTAATCCCAGCACTTGTCAGGGAGCAGGGCAGAGCCAAGCCAGTCACTGAGTTTGAGGCCAGCTTGGTCTGCAGAGTCCCAGGACAGCCAGGGCTACACAGAGAAGAAACCTTGTCTGGAAAAAGAAAAAAAGTAGTAGCAACCCCCTCTCCCTCCCCCCAAGTATAGTTTGTAGACAGGCCTTTCTAATGATGTCAAAGTAAGGAAAATAGTTTTCTTGATAACTAGTTTTTTTGTAAGGACTAATTTTTGTGCCATGACATAATGAATGCATCAATTCCTAGCAAGCTTCATAGGCACTTCAGCCCCCTTTAACTAGTCTCAGGCTGCTTTGCCTTTTGAATTATTCAGTCTTGTTTTTGCCTCCAACCCCTTCTTTGTTGGTTGGCTGGCAACTTGTGCATGTCTATGCTTTGAGTGTGTGTAAGCAGACTTTTACCACATAATTGGCGCACAACTCATATGCACTGGGTAATAAATCAATGAGTTGTGCTAGGATTAGTTTATTTGAAAAGAGCCAGCTCTACAGCCATTTGTACTTTCAGAGGTTTTTTGTTTTCTACACAGTAAGCCTACAAATTATGAATAGAAACATATACTTTGATATTTAAGCAGCTCATTCTCAGCATTATATGTTTAAAATGATTTTATATCTCAGAACACTCTCCCTACCATTTCTCTTTATTAAAACATACTTGCCAAATATTAGGTTTTTGCTTAGTTTGAAGACTCTTAAAATGTAATTTAAATTTCATATTTATATTTGTCTTGAAAGCCTTAGGTGTGAGAGTTGTGTAGACAAAGGACTTTGTGTTCTCTTCAGTAGTGATCACAGGACCAGTGGTTCCAAAAGCTTAAAAAAAAAAATAGGAGGAAGGAGAGAAAATGGCATCCACAGTACCTACAGCCAAGCTGAGCTACAGTGCTTATACCACCTAGCCAACTCAAGGATATGCACAGACTACCCAGGCATATGGGCCACAAAGCTATGGACAGCCTACTGATGTTAGGTATACCCAGGGTCAGACCTCTGCCACCTACAGGCAGAGTCCATATGCGCCTTCTTAAGGACAGCCTCCCACTGGTCATACCACTCCAGCTGCCCCCAGGCATACAGCCGGCCTGTCCAAGGATATGGCACGGGTGCTTCTGACACCACCACTGCTACAGTCACCACAACCTAGGCATCTTAGGCAGCTCAGTTTGCTTATGGCACCCAGCCTGCCTACCCAGCCTATGGCCAGCAGCCACTCCACCTACAGGAGCACATGATGGTAACAAGCCTCCTGAGACTAGTCAACCTCATTCTAGCACAGGGGGTTACAACCAACCCAGACTAGGATATGGACAGAGTAACCACAGTTATCCCCAGGTACCTGGGAGCTACCCCATGCAGCCAGTCACCGCACCTTCATCCTATCCTACCAGCTACTCCACAGCCGACTAGTTAGGATCAGAGCAGTGACTCTCAGCAGAACACCTAACCCTAACCCTTTAATCCCAACATTTGGGTGGCCGAGGAGGCTGAATTGTACAGTATTTGAGGCCAGCTTGGTCTACTGGAGAGTTCCAGGCCAGCCAAGGCTACACACATAATGAGACTTTGTCTCAAACACTAACATTAAAAACAGTAACCAAAAAAACTCTATGTATGCAAATATTCAAAAATGTGGAGAAAAAAAAAAAGCAGAAATTTGAAACACCTGTTCCCAGGGATCAGGGAGCAGCTTGTAGTAATTAGCCTAGAAGATGTAAACATTGCAAGCAGAACTTTTCAGTTCAGATTTGCTCTTAAGCATACATACAGATAGAGGAAGGTGTTTGTTTTGGATGTCTGATTTTTGTCATATTTCAAGTGGCATCTGGTTTAAAAGGCTACTCTGGATTAATGTGGTTAATGTTCTAATTCACATACATGCTGAGTTGCCATTATCTCTCTCTTTGTACCTGATTGAAGACTCAAATTGAAACAATTATTTGTCCTATTTCACTTATTTAAACTATCTGTGGCTAATGGAGTCTGTTATGAGAAGTGAAAGGTAGACTTAGAAGCTTCCTGTTTGTAAGTAAGTAGTGTATTCTCCTGTGGAGGAAAAACTATAATCATAAGAGTATATGTATATATTTTAACGAGTATAACTATATATATATATGAGTAAATGTAGGAGCTGAGGGGTCTAGTCCATCCATATACTCTCAGTACTGAGGAGCTGCAGGCAGAAGATTGGAGTTTGAAGCCAGCCTGGGCTGCATAGTGAGACCCTGTCTGAACAACAACAGCAGCAATAAAGAAGCATCAGATAGAATCCCCAGAAACTTTATAAAAGGAGGTTAACTGACTTTTAGAAGTATTGGTAAGCTTGACGTGATGGTATACCCCTTAATCCCAGCACTAGGGAATTCTGAGTTCAAGGCCAGCCTGGTCAACATAGTGAATTCTAGGATAGCCAGGGCTACATAGACCTGTCTCAAAACAAACTAATAAAAAAGTATTGATAAACTTTGAGTAACAGAAGGAATACTTTCTGGTTAAAGACAACAGTGCAAATTGGGCTTTATAAAAGGATGTAGGGGGTCTGGGTTGTGGATGTGGCTGCTGTGCACGCCTTTAATCCCAATGCTTGGAAGGCAGAGGCAGCCTGATCTCTGAGTTCGAGGCCAGTCTGGTCTACAGAGTGAGTTCTAAGACAGCCAAGGCTACACAGAGAAACCCTGTCTTGGGGAGAGTTGGGGGAGGAAAAAGAGAAGGATGTAGGGGTCTACTGGAGTAGATGGCTTAGTGGGTAGTAAAGGTGCTTGCTGCTGGGCCTTACGGATCTGAGTTTGATTGCTGGGATCCACAGGATATGCGAGTCAGTTCTCTGCTTTCAAGTTTTCCTCTGACTTCCTCATTTACCCCATGATATCTATGTACATACATACATTAATGCCAAGAATAAAAACTTGTGCAAGCTAGGGAAATAGTGTCAGTGTCCTGCTTGTACAAAAACTAGGACACGGGTTCCATCCCCGGAACCCATATTTTAAAAACAAAATAAGGTCTAGAGGTATTTGTTCTAAATGATACCTTTGAAGGCATTATGTGAGCTGTCTGACACATTTTAAAATTATTAGGCCCTTTAGTTTGGTTCTTAGCCTTCATGCTTTGGAGCCATGGCCTAGTGGCTCAGGCTTATTTGTAGAAGTGTGAGGAGTTAAGTTATAGAGGCTGTACAACAAAGATTGCTGTGATTTTGTTTCAGAAATTGAACCCTGAAGTCTATTAAGTGAGGATGTGACTTTTTTTTTTTAATGTAAGAACCTGTTATTTTACTTTCATATACTGGGATGAACAATATATTCTAATATGTTTCTAAAAGAAGCAAGGGAGCTGGGTGTAGTGTTGCTCACCTTCAACACTAGTACTCAGAGGCAGAGGCAGGCAGATCTCTGAGTTTGAGGCCCTCCTGGTCTGCATAGTGTGTTTCAGCCAGAATGACGTAGTCAGACCCTGTATGAAAAAAAAGATAAATTGTAAAAAAGTGAAAGAAACAAGAGCATTGTTTTTTTGTTGTTGTTGCTGTTTTGTTTTGTTTTGTTTTAAAGGTTTTTTGAGACAGGGTTTCTGTGTGTAACAGTCCTGGCTATCCTGGACTCGCTTTTGTAGACCAGGCTGGTCTTGAGCTCATAGAGTTCTTTGCCTCCCCAGTGCTGGGATTAAAAGTGTGCACCACCACTCCTGGCCCCTGTATTGTTCTTTAAAGTAACATTAAGGCTGGTTTTTGTATTTGTAAAATACTTTATCAGTGTGACATTAAGAAAGTATGGAAACTATTTTGCAATACATATAACCTATAAAGGACTTTACATCTCTAAAATATATAAAGACCTTTTATAAACTGGTACAAAAAAGAGAAATCCCGTTTAAGAAAGCGAGTCAGGGCTTGAGAGGTGGCTCAGTAGTTAAGAGCACTTGTTACTCTTGCAGAAGACCAGGGCATGATTCTCAGCACCCACATTGTGCCTTGCAAACATCTGTACCCATTCCAGGAACGCATATGCACACACACAGGCAAAACACTCATATGATAAAGTAAAAAAAAAGTAAAATGTAAAATAAAGTAAAAAGTGTTTAAAAACCGAGTCAGTGGCACTGGAGAGGTCCCTCAGCTATTAAGAATGCTTGCTGTTCTTGCTGGGGACCAGATTTTGGTTCCTGGCCTCCAGACAGCTTATAATGACCTGCCTCTTCAGCTACAAGGGGTCTGATGCTCTCTTCTGATCTCTTGAACCTGCATACAGACACACATAATTGTATGTGTAATTATATGTGAACTATTTCAAACAAGGGGGAAAAGCTAAAAATTTGAGTTATTTCTTTCTAAGAAGTTCTACCAATCATTAGTCAGTTATAGAGTGTTGTCAGCCTCATTTCATCAGACCCCGAGGAAACCACATCCTAATCAGAGTGACCAACGGGCTTGAAATAGGGATCTTCACACACTGTTGAAGCAGTGAGTTTGCAATCATAATGGAAAGCTGGTGGGCACTGTCTGCCTTCCATGATGCCACAGTAACAAATGGCGCACCTGAAGGGCAATGTGAAAGTGGCCACAGAGCAATACTTAGCTAGTCAAGAACTGGGAGTCAGAGAGTAGATATGTAAAGTACGGCACATTCCCATGGTGTATTCATTCAGTGGAGTCCTCTGTTGCTTTATCAGAAGTGTAGGTCCTTAGACTAGCTGCTTCTGCAGCACCCAAGAACTTACCAGAAACTAAGAAACGTAGTCCCTCAGCAGATACATGAATCAGAATGACAAGTGACTGTCACTTGAGAAATACCACTTTAGTAGTTGCTCCTTGGAAATCAGTCCTTGGCCAGCTTCATCACCATCACCTTGGCACTTGTGAGAAATGCAGATTTTCATCCCCTCCCTTCCCAAGCAGCCCATGAGATGGTCTCAGTTGGTTGTTTTATCAAACCATTGGGAGCTTCCAGAGCAAGCTGGCAGATTATGGCCAATATACGATGAGCTCCTCTGCTTGCAGGATGCAACAGACTTTTCGGTAGAAAGTGTTATTTTAGGCTTTGCAGGCCATGTGGGCACTGTCACAACTGTTCTGTTACTGGGAAAATAGTCTCAGGCAGTCTATATACAAACAAGTGTCGTGGTACACTTGTAGCTACGTCTGACAGCAGATTTGGCCATGTACGTGATTCTTGTTACAGGCTGTATACACCTTTGACACTAGCCCTTGGGAAGCAGGTGGAAGTGGATCTCTTGGGTTCCAAGGGCAACCTGGTGTGAATACTGAGTTCAGGCCAGCTAGAGAAACACAGCGAGACACTGTCAAAAGGCACAACAACATCAGCATCACCATCATCACCATCATGAGCATATCTTATGTGTGAGGAAGGCAGAGGACAAGCAAGCTGCCAATCCTTAAGCACTATCCTCCTGTTTTGAGATAGGGTTTCTCACTGGCCCAGAACTCACTGAGGCCCAGGGATCTGCGTGATCCCTGCACCCGCACTGAGGTTAATAAAACTGTGTGCCGCTACGACTGACTTTGGTCATGTGGGTCTGTGGCTCTAATATGGGTCCTTTTGCTTGGAAGAATTATGGGCCAAGTTGTCTCCTCGGTCCATCTTTTAAACACAGTTGTGTTGGAGTTCAGAACAGCTGACAAACAGCACAACAGTTTATTTTCAGAGGTTTCAGCCGAAATGGCTGGGAGACTATAACGAAGCAGAGCAGCCCACATGGTGACAGACAGGAAGCAGAGAGAAAGTATGCTTTTACTGATGGATTTCTCCTTTTCCTCCTTTGATCTCATATGCCTGCACCATCCTTCCCTGATGAAGGGCAAGGCCTTTTCTCCCCAATGACACCCTCACAGACACACCTTGAGGTGTTTTTGTTGTGTTTTGTTTTGTTTTTTCAAGACAAGGTTTTTCTGTGTAGCACTGGCTGTCCTGGACTCATTCTGTAGACCAGGCTGGCCTTGAACTCAGAACATCAACAGATTATTTTTTTTAAATGTGCTTTAGTGTTTTGCCTGCTTGTGTCTGTGTGAGGACTGTCAGATTCCCTAAAAATGGAGTTAAGGACAGTTGTTGTGAGCTGCAGTGTGGGTGCTGGGAATTGAACCCAGGTCCTTTGGAAGAGTAGTTACTGCTCTTAACTTCTAAGCCATCTCTCCAGCCCTAGGTGATTCTTAATCCAGTCATGTCAGCCTTGAAGAGTGACCAGCACAGTGATGCTGAATAATACATACCAGTTGAACATTAAGTACAAGCACTTGGGGGAGGCAGAGGCAGGTGGATCTCCGAGTTTGAGGCCAGCCTGCTCTACAAAGAGAAACCCTGTCTCGAAGGAAAAAAGAAAAAAAGAATAAAGAAAATTAAATACAGAATGACTATATGTATTTACAAAGTTCACAAACAAAACCAATCTTCTCTGTTAGACTGAGCGTGATAGGGAAGGTGCTCATGTTGGCAGACATTCTAGAACACAGTGCAATCCAATCTTCAGCAAAATTTTAACTTCATGGCAAGCAATTTAAGCCATTCAAAAATAATAGTGAATAAATTACAGAGGCAATATTGAAGCTTGTCTGAACTGAAGAAAAGGAAATATGTTAAACAATGGAGGATTTGATTGTACTTTTCAGCTCATTAGGGACTTGTAAACAGATTTGATGGATACTAGCAGCTGTTACAGATTTGTGCAATTTCCTTTATCTTAACTGTAAGGCAACCCTAGCATAAGACTTTGAGTGAATGTATTTCTCATCTTTGTTTCATACTGCATTCTTGATTTTTATTTTATTTATTTATTTATTTATTTAGACATGGCTTCTTCTCTGTGTAGCCTTTGCTGTCCTGGACTTGCTTTGTAGACCAGGTTGGCCGCGAACTCACAGAGCAGAGATCCTCCTGCCTTTCCTTCCAGAGTGCTGGGATTACAGGTGTGCACTGCTGCTCTCGACTCTGTCTCCATCTTGATTTGGTTTGCCTAGTTTATTTATTCTTATTTACTGGAGAGTGATCATTTATAACTTATCAGTTTATTGGGGGATTATCTTAGATGCTTCCTCCTTAGGTCTGGTCTTGGGATTTTTTTTTCCTTAAAGCTTTTCTTTCTGTGTATGTCTCTGTGAGTATATGCCAGGGGAGTGCAGTTAAAAAAAAAAAAAGTTTATTTAATTTTATGTGCATTAGTGTGAAGGTGTCAGATCACTTGGAACTGGAGTTACAGACAAATGTGAGCTGCCATGTGGGTGCTGGGAGTTGAACCGGGTCCTTTGGAAAAGCAGGCAGTGCTCTTAACCACTCACTGAGCCATCTCTCCAGCCTGAGGGGGATCTTTAGCATAGGAGGGAGAAGCAGCTGTGCCTTCTCTTATATTGGTGCCAGGAACCAGCCTTCTGGAAGAGCAACAAATGTTCCTGACTGCTGAGCCATCTTTCTAGCCCGTGGGATTTTAAAAACTACCTTTTTGGGGGCTGGAGAGATGGCTCAGTTATTAAGAGCGCTACCCGCTCTTCCAAAGGTCCTGAGTTCAATTCCCAGCAACCACCACATGACTGGTGGGCAGGCATACATGAAGGTGAAACACTGTATACTTAAATAAATAAATCTTAAAAAAAAAAAAACAAAAAACTACCTTTTCTTTTCTCCTTCATAATGACAGCAGGGATTGACCCCAGTGTATCATGCATGTTAAATGAGTGTTCTGCATTGGCAGCCTCAGTTTTAAGTACTGAGGATGCTGGGGCATGCCGAGATGACTCAGCGGGTTGTGAAGCACGAGCACCTTAGTTCCGTCCCCAGCGTCCATGTAAAAAGCTGGGTGGGGGCAGTGAGCTCCGATCATGTGGAGCCTGGGAAGTGTAGTACAGCTGAATCAGGGTGAGACCTTTCTCAAAAAATTAAGGTAGTTAGCAACTGAGAGAGAGACGTAACACCAGTCTCTGGCTTCCATACACACAGATGTGCATGCTATATTCCAATACGCTCATAAAGCACTCATGTGTAATACACATACCTCTACACTTGAAGACACCAAATATCTGTTGCTTGTGAATGTTATATCTACCATAATTCAAAGTCAACTCAAACAAGGCTAGGATAGTGCCTGCCTAGTATTCCACCAAGAAAAGAAGTTTTAAAAAAATCAATAGAAATAAAAATATTTGATCATATAATTTTAAAACAAGCATATTACATTTTAACATTAATGACAATTTTATTAAGTAGAATATACACATATTGTATATAATTTTTGAAAATGAAACTTATAGGGTGAGAAACTTTTTTTTTTTTTTTTGCAAATTTCTTTTATGTCTGCCTTGGAAATCTTGTGTTTGTGCCTTGTGTCTGTTCTTGGTGTATTTGTCTGAGCTTAAGGTTGTATGGAAAACCAGGCCCATCACAAATGTATATTTGGGAAGGGCAGGAATATTTTAATTGCCTTTCAGATTTTTGTGACTATATTATTAATTTACACAAAAACTTATGTGACAGTTTTAAAGAGAATAATTACAATATAAAACCCAAACTGCATCCATATTTCTTTCTTTCTTTTTTGTTTTCCGAGACAGGGTTTCTCTGTGTTTGTTCTCTTTTGCTTGTGCACCAGTATGTACTTGACTGGTGCTCATGGAGCGGGGCGTGGTGGCGCACGCCTTTAACTGCAGCACTTAGTCAGAGGCAGGTGGATCACTGTGAGTTCGAGGCCAGCCTGGTCTACAAAGTGAGTTCATGACAGTCAAGGCTACCTAGAGAAACTCTGTCTCAAAAAACAAAACGGGGGGAAAAAAAAAGAAAGAAAGAAAAGGGCAGTCATGTCTCTTGTAACTAAATGTTACATAGTTTTGTGAGCTGCTTTTTGGTTGTTGGGGATATAATCCTGGTTTTCTGGAAGAGCAGCTAGTATTTGTAACCTGTGTTCCATGTCCAGCCTCCAGCTGCTGCATCCTTCTAGGGCTCCAGGGATGGGTGTGAGTTGGGAGGTAAGGAATGAAGGAAGGACAGCCAGGGGTGGCCCAGGCTGGAGAAGCCTCAGCGTCCTGGAAGCTCAGTGTGTGTATTATACAGAGTTACACAGAGATGGGATCATTGCATGCATCTGAACAAGGAGACTTTGTGGTCACATTCAGATAAACAAGGGTGCAGGGTTTATGGTATATTGCCACACCAAGGAGACAGGCTTAGGAAAACTCGGTAGGAGCTGTCTCTGTAGGGGAGCTGTGGATGGCTAAAATCTGTGGTGGACATTTTCTGCACACACTGACAGCATTCACACTTGGACAAGGCGGGAAGGCTTTACCATTTCCCTAAGTCTATCTGACATGAAGTCTGCCATTTTCCTAGGAGCATGTACAAGTCAACTATACACACCCACTCAGGATGTACTCAGAGCTTCTTCCTTTCCCATAGCCAATATGTGTCAATTTTTAAGAATTCATTTTTGAAAAAAATTTTACCAGAGCTGAATAGTCAGTCATAGCTTGCCAGTTTTTTCAAGTAAGAATGGTGCCTCATGGAACAAGGTTTCTACGTTCAGCCTCTAAATGAGCGGCACTAAAGATTTCCCTTGAGCTGCATTTCGTCACATGCAGTGGTGCATATTACAGATGTGCCTTTTGTTTTGTTTTTGTTTTTTGAGACAGGGTTTCTCTAGCCTCGGCTGTCCTGGACTCACTTTGTAGACCAGGCTGGTCTCGAACTCACAGCTATCCACCTGCCTCTGCCTCCCAAGTGCTGGGATTAAAGGCGTGCGCCACCACGCTGGCCAGATGTGCCTTTATTAAGTTTAATTTCAATGCCTCATTAAAGGCCTTAGTGGATGCTTAGAAGAAGAGAATAGAATGACAGGATGCAGTTGGAAGCGTCTGCCTTTGTTCTGGCCGCCCATGGTTTAGCATTATTAATATAAGTGACAGCCCAGTAAAAATAGAATGACTGATAGGTCCGTCCTGTTGTTGTGAACCTCATTTTCACTTTGGAGATCCCTGAAGTCCAAGAGAGGCTTTAAACTTATGGGTTTTGTCATGAGTGTTTTAATTTTAATTACTAAGAGAATGCTTAGTGAGTTTACTTTGTTGTTTTGTTTTGTTTTTTCCTGAGACAAGATTACACAGAGCCCTGATTGGCCTGAACTCTCTTTGTAGGCAAGAGATCCACCTGTCTGCCTCCTCCCGAGTGCTGGGATTAAGGCCTGTGCCACCATGCCTGGCTGTGAATTCACTTTTTTTGTTGTTGGTTTTTCAAGACAGGGTTTCTCTGTGTAGCCTTCGCTGTCCTGGAATCACTTTGTAGACCAGGCTGGCCTCAAACACACAGGGATCCACCTGCCTCTGCTTCCCAGGTGCTGAGATTAAAGGTGTGCGTCGCCATGCTCTGTTTGTGGGTTCACTTTTTAATAAAGAAGATATTTTAAATGTATATGTGTCTTTTCTTTTCAAAATACATGTTTACCTTTAGGAATGTATCCTGTCAGGAATAATGTCAGTGAATGGGAAGAAGGTCCTTCACATGGACCAGAACCCGTACTACGGAGGAGAGAGCGCGTCTATAACGCCGCTGGAAGACGTAAGTCTGTGTCAGCACATCTCTATGTGGCAGGATTACTTGCGAGTCTCCATTTTAGCTATTGAAGATGGTCTCAATTTTGGCTTATTATTACTATTTTTTGCCAGGGGCACAGGGGTTGAGACAAGATCACTCTCTACGCAGTCCTGGCTATGATGAACTCCCTGTATAGACTAGGGTGCTGGCTGTAAGCTCACAGTGCTCCACCTGCCTCCACCTTGGAGTGCTGGGATTAAAGTCATGGAACACCTTGCCTGGTAGTTTTGGCTTATTAAATATTCTGTTTAATAAGTCTGCAGCTCTGTTATTTTTAGGGGGCCTCTAGTTTGGGGGTTATAGAGATGTAAGTGTAGATTAGGATGAATGGGAGGACACACCCAGTTTTCCAGGGTTATGCCATTGCTCACTACCTGGCCTGTTTTATTGCCTCAGTCTATTATAGTTTCAGATTACAAAGTTGTACCTGTGGGGTTAAAAATCAGAGCTGTGACCCCAAGCTTAATATTGTTTGCTCTACTCTCCCCCCTCCCCTTTTGATAAGGCATATGAATCATAAATGAGTTTTTCTAAATTTGTTTATCTGGAGCTTGAAAATAGTTACATATAAGGGGATTAATGTGTGTGTAAAATGCATACTTCTTTCATGATTATTAAAATCGCTGCCTTATTAAATTTAATACCTATATCAAAAATTTATTTTTGTTTGGGAACATAGAAAAGTTGAGAGAATATTTTATTACCAGTGTCAGAAAACCTTCCGTCTGAGTGCAGCAGTTAAAATTTTGGTGCATTTGATTTAATTTGGTTATTTTGTTGGTGTTCCTGTGCTTATTTTTAATAGTTTTGTTAACGCAGTCCTAGCTGACCTTGAGCTCAAGGTCTCCCAGCTTCAGCTTCCAGTGTTCAGGATTACAGGTCTGCCACTAGACCTAGCTTTCTTATGATTTTGAACAATTGAAAGTAATAAAGACACTGTAGCTCTTGACCTAAATGTTTCTGTTACTGTCTGTCTGTTAAGGATCCCATTGCTTACATAATCACGCTGTCACTACATGTATGAAAATGAACACTATTTAGACTATATTTGTTTCTACTGATTCAGAGAGTGACTTTTAGGTCTTCGGTAGACCTGTTTTTGTTTGCTTGTTTGTTTTGTTTTGTTTTTGTTTTCAAGATAGGGCTTTTCTGTGTAACCTTGGTGGTCCTGGAACTCATTTTGTAGACCAGGCTAGCCTCAAACTCACAGAGATCCACCTGCCTCTGCCTTCCGAGTGCTGGGATTACAGATAAAGACTATACCACACACCCAGCTAGATTTCTGTTTTTAAAACCAGAACTAACTGAGGGTTTACGCAGTATGTGTGTTTCTCCTCTGTTCTCTTAATCTGCAAGTGTCACCATCTTTCGTCCCTCCTTTTAAAAAGTCTTTGGAGAAGTACAGGCTACTAGTTTGAAAGAAATTGTTGGTTACTCATGCTGTATTATGTGGGAGGCACTCCTTGGAGGCGAATGTATCCTTAGTATTCTTTGGTGCTGTAATCATTGCTGTGTGCTTACTCTCACAGTCATCAAAGTGTATACATTAAGTATGTGCAGTTTTTATACATCAGTTGTATTTCAGTAAAGCCTCAACTACAAGTTAACAGGAATTAGTTTTAATTATTTTGAAGTCCTTAACATTTATTTTTTTCTTTTTAGCTTGTGTAGCTAGAGAAGCAAAAATTAGATGGAATGAGTTTAAATGATTCTGCAATAAGTGGGAATTAGACTTCTGCAATGCTTATCTTTGCATTCGTGAGTTAGTATATTTAATTACACAGTCTGTTGAGACCTAAATGCCTTATCTGACTTAAAGTTTATCTGACAGATATTTTATTGACTTAAAATAAAATGCCTTGTATCTAAAAATTCAACCAAAATTATTGGTGATAAATTTTGATGTGTTATATTTTATTACATTATTGATATTTTTGTTCTGTTTTTAGTTATACAAAAGATTTAAGCTACCAGGACAACCACCAGCATCAATGGGGAGAGGAAGAGACTGGAATGTTGACTTAATCCCCAAGTTTCTTATGGCCAATGGTAAAGAATTCTAACCTAATTATGACTATGTACAGATCTGGTTTGGAAGTCTGAGGCCCTGGAGTTTGTGTCAACAGTGTATTTAATAATATGTTCCATTAAAAGCGTATGGAGTTAAGAATGAAGGGAAAGGGTTATAGTAAATAGCTCTGCAAAGAAACAAAATCATGATGCGGCACAGTATGTACCCAAATTGAAGATGGTAATATGTATACATTTTGTAAGAAATTATAGGCTGGGCAGTGGTGGCTCACGCCTTTAATCCCAACACTTGGGAGGCAGAGCCAGGCGGATTGCTGTGAGTTCAAGGCCAGCCTGATCTACAAAGTGAGTCCAGGACAGTCAAAGGCTACACAGAGAAACCCTGTCTCAGGGAGAAAAAAAAAAAAAAAAAAGAGATTATAGACATTTGACACAGAAGCACTTGGTGCAAGTCTGGTGTGCTACAGTACAACAACACTGTAAGTGTTGGTAGCACATTGCCTTCTCAGTGCTTAGGTGCTGACCTAGGTGAAGCTGAGTCTTGCATGGTCATTTAAAGGTTCTCTAGTTGGTAAGCTTTCCAGATTACCTTTGTATTACATTTCTCAGTACTTTTGAGGTCTACAGTATCTTATAAAATTTCTGTTGTCTCTGTACTTTTTCTAAGATGGTATAGAAAGATGAGCCAGGTGCAGTGGTGTACACTTGGGAAGCTGAGACAGAAGGATTGCTAATGTGCGAAGCTAGCCTGTGCTACAAGTGAATTTTAAGCCAACCAGCTCTCAGTGTGAGGCCCTGTCTGGGGGAAAATAAAGCAAACAAAAACTAAATACATATATGTGTATGTGTGTGGCCTCAGTTAACACGTGGTTTTCAGCGTATGTATTGTGATGTGTATGTGGGGCTGCAGTACAGAGGAGGGAGGGAAGGACATCTGTACGATTAGGAGACAGTTGTGCATCTTTTAGAAGACTTTCTCCTGCTTACTGTTGCAGTTGAATTTTGCCTTTCCCAGTACCTTTGATAGTATTCATTTTTGTTTCTGCCATTTTGTCATTGAAAAGTAAATTTTGGGTTTCTAACATAAATCTGTATATTAGAGGATGGGAAGAGCTTTAGCTGTTTACCAGCTTTCCTGTTTATTGGTGAGTTCCCCAGTGTTGCCCTTGGCTTATTGTTTATTAGGTTGTGTTCACCTTGCAGTGAACTCTTTATAGATTATTGCCCCTCTGAAGACACAGGAACAGCCTTTTCAGTCTAGCTTTGCCGCACAACTCTACTGCGTGTGCTTTCTGTACAAGACGTTCATTGGTCTTTTCCTTTTAGGTTTTGATTTGATGCTTTCTATACTTACTATGCTCCCTATTTTCTTTTTTTTAACTATATTTTATTAGTTTATTCTTATTACATCTCAATGGTTATCCCAGCCCTTGTGTCCTCCCAGTCCTCCCTCCCATTTTCCCCTTATTCCCCTCCCCATGACTGTGACTGAGGGAGACTTCCTCCCCCTGTATATGCTCATAGGGCATCAAGTCTCTTCTTGGTCCTATTTTCTTTTATTGTGTTTTTTTGTTTTGTTTTATTCAAGACAAGGTTTCTCCATGTAGCCTTGACTGTCTGGGCTCACTTTGTAGACCAGGCTGGGCTCAAACTCACAAAAGATCCATCTGCCTCTGCCTCCTAAGTATCGGTATTAAAGGTGTGAACCACCATTGCCTGGCCACTATTTTCTTTTTACCACAAGATTATAAGACTATCAGTATTTGTTTTTAGTGATTTTTTTTTTGTAGTGTCATTTTATTGTCATATAAGTTTGCTTGTTTTACCACATAAATACATGATGAATCTATTTTATGAAGTTTACCTTTTATCTTGTTTGAAGATTTATCTTTTTAAAGAAGCCTGTCGGTTGGCATTTTATTTTTTTCCCCATTTTGATTTTGAGTTTTTATCCTATTGAATTCTTAAAACGTTGTCATGGTTTGAGACATGGTCTTCTGTTTATCCCAGGTGGCATGGGCCATTGGATCTTCTTCCTCAGCCTTCTGAGCTGGATTGGTGTGCCATGTCCAGATATATTCAATTCTTAATCATGAGTCTTACTATTGGAGCTAGTTGATAGTTTTCAGCATGCATGAGTATTTCCTCAGACTTTAGGGTTTTTTTTTTTCCTCCCCCTTCAGACTTTAGTTCTTTTTTTTTTTAGTTCTGCAGTTTGAATACAGGGCCTTATACATGCTAGACTCTTCCACTGAGTTGTGTCCCCAGCTCTAACTTTAAAAAAGATAGAACCACCCTATTGTATTTATCCTTTAAAATCAGCTTTAAAATGGCTTTCATCTCAACAAAAGACGTGCTGGTTTGGCATGTGAGCCTCCTTAGGCTTCCTAATTGCAGTCCTTACTCTAGCTGATGTTGAGATTCTGTAAAGAATTTAAGTTGAATTAGAAGTTGAAATATTTGGAATTGTCTATGTCTGTCACAAAACAGAAGTGCAAAGTTGCCTGAATTCACTTGTAGTAAAACAGACTTCTTATCACTGCTAGCAAAATTTCATGGCCTTTGCACAGCCAAGTCAATAAGCGTTATCAGCTTATGAGTTGTAACACTGAGCATAAACATGTACTTAAGGCATGTTTTCTAGCCGCATCACTGTGGTAGCAGTTGCTAAACAATGTTAAGAAGAAGTTGGGAGGCTTTAATAGCGAGTCCTGCTTGATTTGATGATAGTAAAGTGTGTGACAGTTTGTATTATGCGACTTTTCAGGTCAGTTGGTGAAGATGCTGCTTTACACAGAGGTCACTCGCTATATGGATTTCAAAGTGATTGAAGGGAGCTTTGTGTATAAGGGAGGAAAAATCTACAAGGTTCCTTCCACTGAAGCAGAAGCCCTGGCATCTAGTAAGTAATTCTCACTTTATTTATCAGAATGATGAGATTTTATGGTGAAAAGGGGCCTCAGAAATCCATTTATCTGGTCAATAAATAGTTACCAATTATGTGCCAGGCACTCTTTGACACTATTTTATATTATATAGATACACATCAATTAACTTTGGAGTACTGGCGTGCGCACACACACACACACACCATCCTTTTGTTGTTGTATTTTTTGTTTTTTTGTTTCTTCGGGACAGGCTTTGTCTGTGTAGCCTTGGCTGTCCTGGACTCCCTTTGTAGACCATGCTAGCCTTGAACTCACAGTGATCCTCTTGCCTCTGCCTCCTTGGGTGCTGGGATTAAAGGTGTCCGTCACCATGCCCAGTCATACTTTTTTTTAAAGACACAGTTTATAGCTCTGACTGCCCTAGAACTAGATCAGGTTGGCTTTGAACTGACAGAGATCCACCTACTTTTATATTCAAGTGCTGAAACTAAAGTTATGTGCCCCCCCAGCCATTGTATTCCTTTTAAAGATATTTTGTGTGGTCATTTGCCCATATATATGTGTGTGTCCCACATGCATGCCTAGTGCCCGTAGAGGCCAGAAGGAGGCGTTGGATGCCCATGGGACTAGAGTTGCATATGGTTGTGAGCCACCACGTGGATGCTGGGAACTGAACCTGGGTCCTCTGCAAGAGCAGCAAGTACTCCTCACTGCATCTCTCCACCCCTTTTATAACTGTTTTTAAAAGCGAAGATTTCATTCAGCGTCTAAATTAAGTTGTGGCCAGTTATTCCCTGGGGTCTTGGTCTCTTCCCATTAGGTGTAAGAGTGTCAGTGTGTCATAGCATTCAGAAGAGGGAAAGGACAACAGTCATAACTTGGGGAACTGGCTGAGAATGTAGATCAGCATTGTTAGAGGAACATTGGTATAGATGCCTCTGCAGCAATTTTTTTCAAAGTTGAATTTATTTTGTGCCTAATAGATACAGAACTCTACTTTTCTATAAATATGTGCTAGTTACCTGAAGTTGTATTGTGAAGTTGAAGACTTTATGAATGACTTGTTTTAAAGTGTTTTGCCCCTGGAAACCGTGTTGTCTCGATTCCATGTTATATAAATTATACTTTTTGACATGACATTGATGTTTAAAGTTTCCTCATGTTATTTTTTCCTTAGTGTTCTATTGTGAATATGTGCTTTTTGAAAAAATATTTTTCAGGCTTAATGGGGCTGTTTGAGAAACGCCGCTTCAGGAAGTTCCTAGTTTATGTTGCCAACTTTGATGAAAAAGATCCTAGAACTTTTGAGGGTGTTGACCCTAAGAAGACTTCCATGAGAGATGTGTATAAGAAGTTTGATCTGGGTCAGGATGTTATAGACTTCACTGGCCATTCTCTTGCACTGTACAGAACAGATGAGTAAGTAGGCGAATGAGGCTGGGAGATACTTGCCAGCAGTGATAGGAGGATGTTTTACTGCAGGTGGGTTTAGGCAGCTGTGCAGCTCCTATACCGCAGCATAGGCATTTGTTAGAGAGTATCAACAGCTGACAGGTAGTGAGGAGTCAGAAACTTTTGGTCTTCAGATTTTTATTTTTCTTGAAACTCATCTGAATCTCCAATTTTATCCAAATGTGAGACGTAGTAGGGCTTGTGTCTAAGGACTTGCTTTCTGGCTCTGTAGAAAGAGGTTTTAGTTGCAAATTAGTGTTAGGATATTTTAAGAGAAATTAGAGGGTAATAATTTGAATTACTTCAGAAAAAAGTAGTCCATTTTTCTAATGTTCGTTTACTTTTTCCCAGCTACTTAGATCAGCCCTGCTGTGATACCATTAATAGAATTAAACTTTACAGCGAGTCTTTGGCCAGATATGGTAAAAGCCCATACCTTTATCCGCTCTATGGCCTGGGAGAATTGCCACAAGGGTTTGCAAGGTGAGCACCTGTTTATCAATGAGCCACAGCCCCGTAAATCTTAGACGCCTGAAGGTAAAAAAGTCTCTGAATAATGAGATGCTATCTGTTTGTTTATGTCTTTGAGATTTTTATTTTATTTTTTATTTTTTATTTTTATTGCACAATGAAACACAGTTAAAAGAAGTACTATGAAAAGTGTATACACTTCATAGACATGAATCATCACAGTTCCAGTTACTATAAAAGTGTTTTCCTTTCTCCACAAAGTAACCATAGATCATAATTAGTTTCCTCCCCGTAGAAAAGTACAGTCTGCTTATTTGCCTCTGCTTTCGGCTTTTTTTGCTTAACAGTGTTCATGGGCTGAGAGTCAGGATACTATGTGAATTGCATGGGTGGGATGTCTAGATTTTCAGTTTGGGGCTGATATGAATGAAACTACTATGTGAGTGTTTTGTGTACATGTGGTATTGCTAACAGATGTTGAAAGTGTGCTTTTAAAAGTAACAAACTGCTGCTTTTCTGAGCGCTTATGCCATTTTTATACACTCAGCAATAAGAGCTTTATTTTTAATACAATTTTTTTTCCTAGTAATGGAGATGGAACCTATGTTATAACACCCCAAGTGGGTGGGATATACCATATCATTATAATTTTATCTTTTAAAATACTTTAAGACTTACTTGTGTGGGTGCGCGCGTGCATCTTCCCTATGGAGCAGAGGACAGCTTGCTGGAGTCTGTTCTCTCCTTTTGCCATGTGGTTTAAGGTCATCAAGCTTGCCTGCAAATAGTTTTCCCTGCTGAGCTAGCTGAGCCATCTCACTGGCCCTTATAGCTTGAATTTACATGTCTAGGAAACTAATATTTATCAACTTTTCATGAGGTCTTTGTTATTTTGTGCTGTGATTGTCCAAGATGTTTGCACGGTTTTAAAGATTTGGGTTTTTGTTTTTGATTTGTCGGTCATCTAGATGTAGTATGGTACCAGTCTTTGGTTAGACCAGATGTTATTACAAATATTTCCTTTTTATAAGAAGTTTTAAATGTTGCAAAGTCTAATATGTCAACTTGATTTTACCTGCATTTTAATGCATTTTGAGAACTGACATTTTTGCTTAACCTAAAGGCACAAAGAGAAGCTTATAGTTAACTGTTACACTTCACCTTGAAAGAATGTTGATGTGTAAGTGAGGTACAGCTTGAACCTCTCCTCATCCTCCCTGGTGTTAGTTGTCCCAGCTGCATTCGTGTCCATGTGTTTCTTTTCCCAGTGGGTTTGGTGGTTTTATAGTGAAATGAGTTAGCTACGACGTGGTTAGGTCAAGTTTGGAGGCTAATTTTTGTTCAAGTTATTTATTTTTCCTATGCCTTTACCACATTGCCCTGCTTACTATAATTTTATAGTTATGTCTTAAAAGTCAGGTGATATATATCTTCAAAATTTGCCTTGGTTATTGTAATTCTTTATTGTTTCTTAGACTCAGGTTGTCAAATTCTAGACACACTTGCTAGTTTTTAGTGGCCCTGAGTTGTCCGTAGATCGGTTTGTGGTAAATTTCCATTGTATTGATGCTGAGTCCTGTGATCCACACCAGTGTTTAGATTTTGTCTCCACAATTCCTTTCCGTGTTACTCTTCAAATTTACAAGTATTTTATCTTGATACTGCTGTTACTCTGTATTTGAAGTTGTTTGCTTCTATGTATATAGTGTACAATTATGCCGGGCGGGCAGGCGGATTGCTGTGAGTTCGAGGCCAGCCTGGTCTACAAAGCGACTCCAGGACAGCCATGGCTACACAGAGAAACTCTGTCTCAAAAAAAATTTAATTTTTGCATGTTGACTGTGCATATAAATTTTACAAGTTCAGTTACTCTCATAGACTTAGAATTTTCCATGCACACAGCAATGTCAGGTGTGAATACAGAGATTAGATTTTTCCCTTAAAATTTGTACGTGTTGTGTCCCCTTTCCACATTTGCTTTCATTGCAGTGACCAGGACTAGAAAATGGCAAGAACAAACATTGCTGTCTTGTCCCAGTCTTAGAAAGAATATTAAATATTTTCTGTTAATAGTTTTCCCCCCACAGTAGTTGTTTGATGGATAGTTTTTTGAGATTCAGTTCTCTTCTCATCATGACTTGGCAGTCTTTCAATTGTGAATGGGTTGACATTGAGTTAATTGCACCGGGTTTTTTTTGTTTGTTTGTTTTTTGAGACAGGGCTTCTGAGTGACAAGCAGCCTTGGCTGTCCTAGAACTCACTCTGTAGAGCAGGCTGGTCTTGAACTCAGAAATCTGCCTGCCTCTGCCTCCTGAGTGCTGGGGTTACAGCATACGCCACTACCTGGCAGCAGGCTTTCTTTGTATACTGTTGTTATACTGAATTACATAAAATTGAATTTTGGAGCTGGATGTGGTGGAACATAGGTAAGCTACAACAAGCTTTTATTTGAAAATATTTTACCTTCTCGTTGAAGGACTTTGTTATTTCTAGCTTGTTTTCACTTAGCACTTGGAACTAGCATCTCGTGGGTGGTTTTGGCTTACATGAGAAGGGGTCCCTGACCCCTCTGAATTCCTCCTTCGGGTATTGTTTTTCTCTTCTGTCAGCGATCCGGCTTTCAGGATTTTCTTGTTTTTGATAGTCTTGCTGTTTGGATATTTAGATTACTTTTAAAAGAGGCAAATTCAGAATTTTTGGTTATTATTTCTTGAGCTATTTGATCACATTTTCCTTCTCTTTTGAGCATCAGTGTCTTGTATGTTAGGTCCTTGGTAGTACACTACTTTCTGAGTTAATGAGGTTCTGTTCATCTGCTTTTCTTTTATGATTTTGGGTGATGTATGTTCATTTGTTATAAATTCTACCACTTTTTCTGCTTTCTTTCTATGTAATAGTGGGAATTGACCTCAGGGCTTTACTACATGTTCGGCAAGATTTCTACCATTGAATTATTCCCTATATTGTGTGTGCACATGTGCGTGCATGTATGCATGTGTAGTTAAATCCTTTTAATATAAAAGAAAAAAATGAGGCATTTTATTCTTTTGTTTTCCATTGATTTCTCTTGTTCTTTCTTCACCCTTCGGTCCTCTTCTTCCACATAGACCCCCTTCTACTTGTATGTCATACATGCATGTGTGTATCTGTAATTATTAATATATTACATTATATACTGTACATATAATTGTTCAAACTTAAGCCCTGTATTGAGGGAAAATGTGATGTCTCTATTTTACTTAACACGATTTCCAGATTTTTTTTTTTTTTTTTGGTAACTGATAGGTGTTTTTTTTGTTTGTTTTTGTTTTGTTTTGAATTTTATGTGCATTGGTATAAGGGTGTCAGCTTCTTTGGAACTAGAGTTACAGTTGTATGCTGCCATGTGGGTGCTAGAAGTTGAACCTGAGTGGAAGAGCAGACAGTGCTCTTAAACCACGCAGCCCTCTCTCCAGCCCCAATAGTTTCATTTTTGTCTACACTGGGCCACCCTTTTTCTCACCCCTCTCAAACTATTTCTTCCCAACAGTTCTCCCTCAAAATTTAATGTCTTAATTATTTTTTTATGGCCCAGCACCTTTAACTGCTAGGTACTATAATTCACTTAGATTTAAGAAGGGCTATTTTAACAATTCTTTTTTTGTTTGTTTGTTTTTTGGTTTCTTAAGACGGTTTCTCTGTGTAGCCTCCGCTGTCCTGGACTCACTTTGGAGACCAGGCTGGCCTCGAACTCACAGCAATATGCGTGTCTCAGCCTCCTGAATGCTGGGATTAAATGTGTGCACAACCAATTGTGAATTATAACTGACTTTTTTTTTTTTTAGGTTAAGTGCCATATATGGAGGTACCTACATGTTGAATAAACCAATTGAAGAAATCATTATAGAAAATGGAAAAGTGGTTGGCGTAAAATCTGAAGGAGAGGTAAATAGCTATCCTCGTGAGGAAAATGTGCTGTCTGCTGACTACTTGATGTGGTGTGGACATAGATTTTATGTCCTGGATACATGCACATACACATGCTCTTCTTTCTCATTGTTTAAAAAGTTCTTTTTATTAGAGGGGTTTTGTTTCTCCCTTTCTGCTCTTCTTTTTATTTTCATTCAGCTGTGTTATTTCAGGGTTTTGATGGGAAACAAGTGGCTGTAATACATCTGTCATGCCTCTAAGCCTTCATATGGTGGCACCATCTGTTGACAGTGTTACACCATATACTGATTATTTACTTCCTGCTAGGACACATATGGCAGGCTAAAAGTAATCTTTTGAAGTAAAAGTAGAGTCAGGATTTGACTGACTTCTGAATACTTGCAAGTGCCCAAGGAAACCATTATATTGATTATTAACAAAGCTAGTTTAAACGGTTACCTGTATTTCAATAGTTAGGAACTTACAAAGATAATAGCTGTTAGTGATTTGAAGTTTTTTTGGTGGTGCTTGGGCAAGAATCTAGGACCTTAGCCTTTGCAGGCTCAGCACAGTACACTTTTTAAACCAATATAAACACTGAAATTTAAATTACAAATTACTTTTTCCCAAATAGTTGAGTGATGCTGTTATGAGCACTGGGGTGTACAAAATAATTACCTTCAAGAACTTACCTTCAATTCTTTTGGTTATTTACCAAGAGGTTGAAAAGCTGGGTTATGCAGTAATTTTGTGTGCTTTTTGAGAAATTGCCATACTGTGACATGAGCCATAGGTTGCATTCTCGTAAGAGTGAACGTGTCCTGATAGCCCCTTCTCTCTGGGTAATAGCCATCCTAATAGGGGTCAATGGTGCTTAGTGATGTGCTCCATGGCCATTTGTACTCTAGAGGAATGTCTATTCAGATTCTTTGCCTTTTTGTTTTTTGTTCCAGACAAGGTTTCTCTTTGTAGCTCTGGCTGTCCTGGAACTTGCTCTGTAGACTAGGCTGGCCTTGAACTCAGAGATCTGCACCACTGCTGCTGGGCTCTTTGCCCATTTAGTTTAGTTTTTGACACAGGGTCTTTCCATGTAACAGAGCCTTGGCTCTTCTGGGCTTATTTTGTAGACCAGGCTGGCCTTGAACTCACAGAGATTCGCCTGCTTCTGCCTCCTGATTGCTGGGACTAAAGATGTGTGCCATGATGCCTGGCCTCTTTTGCCTTTTTTTTTTTTTTTTTTTTTTTTTTAAGTTTATTATTTATACAGTATTCAGCCTGCATACGAGCTAGAGGCCAGAAGAGAGAACCAGATGTCATTATAGATGGTTACGAGACACCATGTGGTTGCTGGGGATTGAACTAAGGACCTTTGGAAGAACAGCCAGTGCTCCTAACCTTTGAGCCATCTCTCCGGCCCCCCAACTTTTTTTTTTTTTAATTGCTAAATTTTAGCAGTTCTTGATATACTTTGGGTATTAATCCCTTATCATGTATATTATTTGCAAATATTTATTATGTTTACTTTTCTTAATTGATTTAAAAGTTTAATACCTACTAATACAAAATTTACCTTCTCATGAAGTCCAGTTTTTGAGTCTTTGGTGTGTTACAAAAATCACTGCCAAATTATAATAATAAATGAAGCTTTTTCCTTATGTGTTTTTGTTTTGTTTTTCAAGACAGTTTCTCTGTTGTAGCCTTGACAGTCCTGGACAGGCTGGCTTTGAACTTAGATCTGCCTACCTCTGCCTCCCAAGTGCTGGGATTGAAGGCCTGCATCACCACTGCCTGCCACCACTGCCTAGCTTGTCTTTCTTCTTAAGAATTTTTATAATTGTACTTTTTAATGTATTGTTTTGGGTTTACTTTTTTAACATATGGATACAGTTTTACCAGCACAATGGTTTTGTTCTGTGTTTTTGAGAGTCTTATGCAGGTAGCCCTTACTGACCTAAATTACAAACAGGTTGGCCTCAAAACTTTTGATCCTCCCTCTGCATCTAAGTGTGAGATTACAGGTGTGCTTTAGAAGTTTATAAGAATTTCCTTATCCCATAATTGGTTTGTCCATACTTAAAATTTATTTTCCTTTGACCTCCATATCTGTCTTTGTGCCAGTACCAGGTACCACACCATTTTGACTGCTGTAGTCTTTTTTTCATGATTTTAGTTACGGGATTCAGGGTACATTTTAGGACAGAGCTTAACCTTCTAATACATAAATTTGGGACATACTGCCACGTTTCCATGTCTTTTTTGTTCCTCTCATTTATTCACCCCATATCTTCTTTATAATAACCCATTAAATGTTTTGTTATATAGATTGCTCGCTGTAAGCAGCTCATCTGTGATCCGAGCTATGTAAAAGATCGGGTTGAAAAAGTGGGCCAGGTCATCAGAGTGATCTGCATCCTTAGCCACCCTATCAAGAACACCAATGATGCCAACTCCTGCCAGATCATCATTCCACAGAACCAAGTCAACCGGAAGTCAGGTGAGCTTCAACGAACAGCAGAGGAGGGTAGAATTTTGTGAACGTTTTTAGTGTTTTCACCCAGAATCCTGCCTTTACTTTCATGTAGATAATTTTGGAGTTTTTGTTTAAAAAACAGAAAAGAAAAAAAACCTCACAGGAATATTATGAGAATGTGCCTTTGATTTAATCCCAGGTGTAGGGGTATGAATGAGGCTGCTTTGGTCTGTCTGCAGCAACTGACCATGATTTGCCTCATGTTCTAGCAGAGGCATGGTTTTGCCAGCTGCTGATAGTTTCTGTGATTGTGGGATTCTGGGAACTTTAGATCGCTGTGAGTTCGAGGCCAGCCTGGTCTACAAAGTGAGTCCAGGACAGCCAAGGCTACACAGAGAAACTCTGTCTCGAAAAACCAAAAAATAAAAAAAATTAAAAAAAACAAAATATATAAATACTAGAACCCCAGTAGGCAAGGTGGGTGGTTGTTGATTGTTCTGGGAGGTTATGTGGTTTGCTAATAGAGGTGGTCAAAGAAGAAACAAAAAGAAAGAAATTAGATTCAGGGATTTTCTTATTTCTTCTGTTTTTCTCCTATTTAATGTTAGGGGGTGAAACCAGGGAATAAAAGGTGGGAAAAAGAAGAAACCACAAAGTAGCAAAGCTCAGCTACCAGAAATGAGATGGATGGATTTTCCAAATTCCTCTCTATCCTGTTTCTCTCCTATCTAGTGTTAAGGGTTGAAACTGGAGGGGTGTGGGTGGAGAACGGGTGACAAAAATAAGAACCCACAAAGTAGGGCTGGAGAGATGGCTCAGTGGTTAAGAGCACCGCCTGCTCTTCCAAAGGTCCGGAGTTGAATTCCCAGCACCCACATGGTGTATCACAACCATCTATAATGTAATCTGATGCCCTCTTCTGGCCTGTAGGTGTACATGCAGACAGAACACTGTATACATAATAAATAAATCTTAAAAAAAAAAAAAAAACAAAAAAACCCACAAAGTAGCAAAGATCAGTTACACTTTCCTTTGATATGGGAAGCAGACCTGTGAAGCCAGATGTGGTCCTTTAGCAGCAGTGCACTGAAATGATCTGAGCCGTGTATCTATTACTTGGAACCATGAGTTCCTTTCTAGAATGAACGGAGTGCATGGATGAGCTCTGGCAGCTTCCAGGTTCCACTTGTTCAACTGATGCCACTGTGTTTTAGCTGATTCTATGTCATTGTGGAAACAGGGTTTCTCTGTGTAGCCTTGGCTATCCTGAGCTCACGTTGTAGACCAGGCTGACCTTGAACTCACAGGGACCCACCTGCCTCTGCCTCCCAAGTGCTGGCATTAAAGGCATGTGCCACCTCGCCTGGCAGGACAGTTTTTGAGTGATTCTCACCAGATTCTTAGACCTGTGAAAAATCTCAAAATTTATTTCTACACTTGAAATTATACTTAGAATAGTGGTAAATACATTGAATTTAGTGTCACGAATTATATCACTTTATTTAAACACAAAATAATTGTAATCTGTAAGTATTAATTTTTCAATAAGTAAAGGAGGAAATCAGATTAGTACTTCCGCTGGGTGGTCGAGGACCAGCCTGGTCCTCATATTGAATTCCAGGACAGCCAGCGCTACACAAAGAAACCAAACCAATCAAATAAATAATAAATCCTTGTAGCTATTTAGAACCTTACCAAATGCAGGCTCTAGTGGCACCTTAAGTTTTTGTGTGACCATGTAGACTACCACACATCCAAGTTAGTTTTGTAGATTTGATCTGAGCAATATCAGAGGCAGTTATTTCCTAGTTTAGCAGTTTACAGTCACATACATCATCAGTCTCTTAAGGTTTTAGTGTGCTTTTCTATGGGAAAACTACCCTAGAGGAGGATAGATTTTTGGCTCATGTTTGCAGTATGGTCAGTTGACTCAGGGCAGAGTATTGTGACAATGGGAGTATGTGGCAACAATGTCTGCTTACTTCATGGGAACTAGGGTCTTGGGCACAAGAATATGCCCCTCAAAGACACGCACACAAATGACCTATTTTTCCCCAGCTGGAGTGGTTCTCAACCCGTGGGCCGTGATCCCTTCAGGGGTTGAATGGCCTTTTCACATTACTACTCCTAACAGTAGCATGATTAGTTATTTAGTAACAACAAAAATCATCTTATGGTTGGGGGTTACAACAGAGGAGGTTGTATTAAAGGGTCATGGCATTGGAAAGGCTGAGAATCGCTGTGCTAGTCCCTATTCCCTAACAGCCCATTCAGCTCTGAACTCATCAATGGGTTGATGAGATTTGCACTTTCACCATCCACTCACCTGTCGAGAGCACCACTCCTTCAAAGTATGAGTTTATGTTGGGTGACATTTTATATCTAAACCATAATGTGATTAAGAGAAATTTCAGTTATAGTGAAGTAAAGCCATGTGAGTTTCACTTGTGCCCAAAGTTTACAAATGTCAAGGTATATTGTTATTTACTTCTAGATATCTATGTTTGCATGATCTCCTTTGCACATAATGTGGCAGCACAAGGCAAGTATATTGCCATTGTGAGTACTACTGTGGAGACCAAGGAACCAGAGAAAGAAATCAGACCAGCTTTGGAACTCTTGGAGCCAATTGAACAGAAGTGAGTATTGTGCTCATTCATGCCAACTAAAGTCAAAACAGGTGTTGGTCTCTGCTGCATGGTCAGGTAATTCTGAGACTAAGACAGGCCATGCCACTGGCTGCGGTGACTCCTTAGAATGCCTCACCTTGTCAGTCTTATGCTTTTGCCCTAGAAATTAAGGCAAAACAGTGATACTGATTTGTTTCTCCCCATATATAGATTTGTCAGCATCAGTGACCTCTTTGTACCCAAAGATTTGGGAACAGAAAGCCAGGTGAGTGTGGTGATTTGAAAAGGATGTTACTAGTCTTTATTGGGGAAATGCCCTTACGTAGTCTGAAGTCTGTATAATTCTTACTTCCAGATCTTTATTTCCCGTGCCTATGATGCTACCACTCACTTTGAGACAACCTGTGATGACATTAAAGATATCTATAAGAGGATGACAGGATCTGAGTTTGACTTTGAAGAAATGAAGCGCAAGAAGAATGACATTTATGGGGAAGACTAACAGCAGTACAGATTATGTAATTAGGACAAACTTAAATAATGTATATTGTATGAAATCAATATTGTAAGCCCTGCATTTATGATCAAAATGGAGATTGAAGAGTGCTGTACCAGTGAATACTCATTCCCTTCACTTTTCTAATATCATGTATTAACTTGTTTTCATGGAATGGCTAGTCAGAATTTGTTTAACCAGACTGGATTTCTTCTAGTGAAGGAGCTGTTCTAAACAAATATTGGTATGGACAGAAAACTTGATACAATACTTGTATCTTTTAATCAGTGTAGCCTTTGCAATTGTATGACTCTGCTCAAGAGCTGGATCCATACACTTTGCCATCGTGATACTGGGAGTCTAAATTGAATATCCTTTGGTTTGGGAAATCACTCAAGGTTTTCTCTATTTTGTTAAGTCAAGTATTACAGCAGGGCCCAAAATAGTAGAGCCACGTTTTGTCTATGTGGGTATAAACTCTTAACCAAACTTAAGACTTAGGAGTTGTTCAGAGGAAGCCAGTATTTTAACCTACTACAATTGCTGAGAAAGGACAAAGGAACCTCACGGTAAAGCAGGTAAAATATAGAAGCACCTTTTATCCCAGGTATGGTGGCTTCTTCAATGGACCAAGCTGCAATGCAGTATTGATTTGACAGAGCCTCGATTTCAATGATGTCTGTCTTAAAATGGCTCCAAATGATTTCTGTACTGCAAAATAAAGCCAAACTCTGGAAACCACTGCTTTTGGTATTGTCTGTTCATGCCCTGCTTGTGAGGAGCACAGCACAACCAGGGTACCCTGCCTTTAGGAGCCAACTAGATTTGGTTGGGAGTAATTTCCTGGCTTCACTATGAGTAGTTACTTTTTTTTTTTTTTTGGTTATTGAGAAAGGGTTTCTCTGTGCAGCCTTGGCTGTTCTGGACTTGCACCACAGACCAGGCTGGCCTCCGCCTCCTGAGTACTGGGATTAAAGGTGTCTGCCACTGCCGCCTCACCTGGCTACATTCTATTCTTACTATATTAGCAGGCTCATGGTGATCTCAGTAGTTCTTCCCATTCTCCTCCCTCAGTGGTTTGTGAGTACAGCCTGCAGTAGCAGTAAGAGGTGGAGTTACAAGTCCTAGACCAGTCAGACTTGTGCTGCTGTCTGTCACCTTCCTCCTTTGCTTCCTGACCTCAGCTCTGCTGCCCATATTCAGAGTGAACCTCTACCACCCAAGTTAATGCTTTCCTTCTGCATCATGCAGCTCAGTGTCCTTGCCTTTAGGAAGCAAAAAGCATGAGTTACTAAAGGGCAAGCCTATTTAGGTGAAGAAAGTAGAACCCCAAAGATCTATTAAAGGCATTCTGATTAGTGGCCTAAATCTTGCCGAGGCACTGCACATACACTGAAATCACAGCATGAGCGACTGCATTTTAATTGTCTTTATTAAAAAAAAAAAAAAAAAAAAAAACCCAAAAAAAACAAAAAACCCCAAACTAGGTATAAAAGTCTTTGTTCCAAATACATAGTGTACAAATGGTTTTTTCTTGTTTGTATTTTAAAGACTTAAGAAATTTCTAATATCATAAATAAATGATATCTTCCTCAGACTGATTTTTGTAGTGCATTAAAAAAGCGCAAGTGGAAAAGTGTATAAATTTGTCATTTATGAAAAACCTGTTTCTTTTGTAGTGTTTCTTATATAACAACAAAACCATTACAAATTATACTTTCTATAGTGTGGTAAAACCTTCGAAACATGCACTTCATAAGCCTCTGATCACACGCAAAAACAGCTGTCAAAATACTTTGCTTTAGCTAAGTAAACGAGGTCTTAACATTAAGCTCAACTTACAGTTCTGAAGGCATTATTATGTAGACTGAAAATACTTTACAACAATATTCAACATTGTAATCCAAAGCTAATGGCAACTATGGTCCATAAAGAAATGAGACATTAGCGCAAGTATGAAAAACAAAACATGGACTTTTCAAATCAGGATTATTTGTTTGTATTTCGAGTTTTTCAGGCCCAGGAAAACACTAGTTTATTGTTGGTGTCCTCCATATCTAGTCTCAACTCCAAAGTCACCTGTAGGAATACAAAATTGGTAAGACAAAATGACCAAGAAATACAACTGGGACAACTGTATCTAGTGGGAAAATCCTATGCATCATACATTATACTGTCTCCCATGTCAACCCAGGCTGGATGCAAGTGACATGACTGGACTGATGTAAAGCAGGTTGGTCAGTCTCATTTGTGATAATCACAGGCAAAAGAAAATAACTTTTAAGAGCAGATTTTGAACACTTTCCCTCAGTGGCAGTGGCTACTGCCATTAACTCCAGCTTTCGTGGGGGGGGGGGGGTAGAGAGGGGAGTTTTACTAACAGTTCTTACCAATAGCTACTCCTAAATGGAGCTGCTATCTTTTGTATATTTTCAGTGAAGTAGTTTACATCTGTAACAAGGATTCCATTATTCTCAAAGACTTCTCTGGTCACTGTGGGCTTGTCTGTAACAGATTTAAAAAAAAACAAAACAAAAACAATGTCAAGGTAGCAGAATTTATTAAAATGAGAAGAAAATTTAAGACTAAGGGCAGAGGCACAAGGGGAAGGGTAAACCAGGCAGCCCAGTTAAGGCTCACAGGAGATGTGATAAAAATAGAAAAGTGTATGTGTATTGCTTGAGAACATTGATTAGAAGACTTAACTAGAGAAACACATCACTCCTTGGTGGTAATCCTCTGGACTTACTGGGCGTCTGTGAAAACACATTGCACTTGACCAGCCATAGGTGCTACTCCCGTTTATCTAAGGCATTCAGTAACTACTTAGGAAGGATATTTCTATAGCTGTCCTGTTTTAGCATTAGCTAAGTAATGATTAGAGCTCAGATTAAATTTACCTGTTAGGAAGACAGCAAACCTAGCACTGATATGTTGAATTTGAAGATTTAGCAAGCATTTCAAACTCTCAGCTTTTGTTGGTGATGGAAAGTCACAGTTGTGATAATGAAGCAATTCAATGATATTTACACTCTGATACGATTTCAGAATTATGTTCTTTTTATGTGCAATTGAATCTACCCTGGAATATGGAAAGAAATGTTAGTAGCTTTTCTTGGTTTCATTAAAACAAAAACAAAAACATTCATTTAAAATCATGTATCTGTGGGCAAGGTGTGAGTATAGGTGCCTTAAGAAAAAGGGGTCTGGTCCCCTGGATCTGGAGCTACAGGCAGTTTGAACCACCCAATATGGGTGCTGGGAACTCGGGTCTTCTTTCTACTTCTGCTTCCACTTAAATTAGTTGTGTTGAAACACTTGGCCAGGAGCTGGGTGCACGCCTGTAATGGCAGCACTTGTGGACACAGATTTGAGTTTAAGACCGGCCTGGTCTACCAAGGTTCACAGAGAAACTCTGTCTCAGAAACAACCCCCCCCCCCAAAAAAAAAAGAGCCTGTCCTTTTTTCTTGATGTTCTTTTTCATGGCATAATGGCCAACATGCATGTACTGTCCTGATTTATTACACCACCACCACCTTTGAAAAATAGACTGAGCCGAGCACAGTGGCACATGCCTGTATTCCCAGCACTCGGGAGGGGGAGGCCAGAACAGAGAAACCCTGTCTCAAAAAACAAAAGACTGTAGACATGGCCACAACGTGTGTAGCTGCTGCCATCTCAAGCATGCATGCTCTCAACTGAAGGTTCTTAAAAGTTCTAAGGCAGTCACACAACTGCTTTCTCACTGGTCTTAGTGGACTTTTGCACTAATTATATGTAAACCAACATCTTTCTTATGAGTGGGGGAAAGAGTGTTTTGGCCTTTAGCTTGAGACTTCCCTCTGCTCCTGCCCTTAGCACTGAGATTACATTGTGTGTTGCCATGCAATAGGTCTAAGTCAGATCACTAATCTCAGTGAAACTAATCAGTAGCCAGAATTTTCATTTCTCATCTCCATAAAATCTTTACTTATCCTATTTTTCTTCCTCCTAGAGAAAAGACTGTCTTTAGTTCTTTAAATTTACTTACCTATAGGTTTGTACCTGACAGCTTTAATACATGGTTACTACTGATGTTAAGCTTTTCCTCTAAAATGTTGGTTAGCTGGGGATGGAGAGATGACTTAGCTGTAAAGAGCACTGGCTGCTCTTCCCGAGGCCCCAGGTTTGATCCTCAACAGAGATATGGTGGCTCATAATTGTTCAAGGCTTCGGCATTCAGATATGCAGTCAAAACAGCCATATACACAATTTTAGAAAAGGATCTGTCAAGATCCTCTGTGGGTTTTTGGCCACACCCTCCAGTCTGCTCTGCACTGTTCACTATGCCTACCTTGTTAGTGATCCTGTCTTTCCTAAATCCCATACCAAGGAAGAACCTGAAACTTTATTGTTTTTAAATTTACATGTCTCTATGTCAGTGTTAGTGTAAGCATGCACACATGGATTTAAAGGTACTCAGAGAGGCCAGAACAGGACACTTGAGGATCCCTTGGGCTAGAGTTACAGGTGGTTGTGAGTCACCCAACATCGATGCTAATTAACATGCAAACTCTTGATGAAGCAAGGAAGAGCTTGCTGTAACTGCTGAGCAATCTGTCCAGGCCATTCTTTAATGGACTGATGCACTCACACAATTCCTGTTTACTTGTTCCTAGTGTCTGAATAATGCAGTATTGAAAGTATTCAATAACTTAGTGCTCAAAGTTGGAATGGATGTTTAACTTCAAGAATAGGAGTACTTTGCTCATGGTCATGTTTGTTCTGGGAATTACTGTGTTCCTCCTTGGTGTAAAGTGAGAATGAGACTGTTCCATGTAAAGTGTCTTCTAGTGCCTTTTAAACAATGTCTTGTCCATTTTATCCTTTCTTAATCTACTGAGCTTAAGTTCCTTTCCTACCTGTTTCCAGAGAACTTGGGAGTTACACTTCGAATGGGCAGAAACTCATAGGCTCCAGGTCTCTTGAGCCAAATAAAGCTAATTTTCTTAAAAAAAAAAAAAAAAAATGTTGATGCTGGGGACAGTAATAACCTGCTGGGTAAGCACGAGGACCTGAGATCCCAGCACCGCAGAAAGAACAGGTGCCGTGGCACTTGCCTAGTAACTCCAACACTGAGGTTCAAGACAGGATCACTGGCTAGCCTGGTTCAGTCAGACATTATCTTAAATAAGGTGAGCAAGGACAGAAGACACCTGATGTAGACTGACAGGCTCCATGCACGTAAGTGCAAAACTATACACACACACACACACACACACACACACACACACACACACACACACAAACACAGTTAAGTCACTGCTTTAGATTACAATTTGCTTCCTGCTTAAATCCAATACCTGACAACTCAGTCTATGAATTAAGTATCCAAAACCAAACTAGCATCAAGCTCACAGTTCACCGTATGTCTGCAGCTTATGGAAGCAGAGCCTGACTTAACTGTGGATGTTTTTGATCCTGACTCAAAATGTTGCTGTAAAAACTAAAGGTAACCAGCAGACATAAATCTTATGAAGTAATGTGATGCCCACTCTGACCAGGCCTGGGGGTATTTGCAGCCTTCTCCACATGTATTTACCTGAGCTCTTCCTTGAGCTTTTTATTTTCTCTGTAATGAAGTAGCCATTTCCATCTTGCATTTTCATTTAGGTTTTCTAGGATTTTGAGAATTTCCTTCAGTTGAACTATAGAATAAATTTAGCAAGAGAAATGTGTCTTAGTTTTTGTTGTTCATGCAAGGTTCATTAATTGTCACTGATGAACAACCAGACTCATGACTCTACCTCTTACAGGGCTGGGCAATGTTCAGTCTCCTAGAGGTATATCCTGGGACTCCTCAAACCAGTTCTATCTAGTGATACACTGTAATGGTAAAGAACCATGCAGGGGCAAGAGCATGATGGTCACCTACAGCCAAGGCTGACCCAGTCACATGGCAGAACAGAAGCATAAGTCCATGAAGAATTCATGCTGATTCAGAAATGGTATTCAACTCGTTCTGATGTGATCAGAAGGCAGGTAAGGGTTAGAACTAAAATCTATTATTAGTGTTCGCAGTATTAACCAGGATGACATTTGTTAGCATTGAAAAAAAAAAAAGACTTCTGCTGATACAAGATAGTAACTGTACCATCAGAAACAAACACATACCTTAGAACATTGCTGACTTGCCAAGTGTTAAGAATTACTACATTAGCCGGGCGTGGTGGCGCACGCCTTTAATCCCAGCACTCGGGAGGCAAAGGCAGGCGGATCACTGTGAGTTTAAGGCCAGCCTGGTCTACAAAGTGAGTCCAGGACAGCCAAGGCTACACAGAGAAACCCTATCTTCAAAAGAAAAGAAAAGAAAAAAGCATTTAGTGCGGCTGGAGATGTCTCAACAGTTAGGAGCATTGTCTGCTCTTCCAGAGGTCCTGAGTTCAATTCCCAGCAACCACACAGTGGCTTCCGTCTATAATGAGATCTCTCTGCCCTCTACTGGCCTGCAGGTGTACATAAAGATAGAGCACTCATAAACATAATAAACACATCTTTTTGTATGTGTGTTTGTGTACATTTAGTGCAGCAACTGGCACAAATTAAGCCCTAAGTATGTGGCAAATGATTTCTTTAGAGTTTTCTTTTTGATGAAACAGAATTTGTGTCATTAGGTGAGAAGAAATTGACCTAACTAGATTTCAAAGTTAAAGACCAACCTAATGTTAAATTTTCTAATATGTCATCATCTGATACTACAAAGCCGCCAGAGTGAAACAGCTCTTGGTAGGTGTCATTCAGAATGTCTTCAGGGCTGTCCACTCCAGCAAAGATGACACTGGGGAAATGCTTTAATTTCAGGAGAGAAGGAATCTGTAAGACATAAAAGGATTTCCACGAAGAAAGTTACATGTAGGCACTGGATTTCAAGGACCATGAGCAACTAAAAAATGTGTTCAACCCAGGACCACTAACTGACAACTCTGCCACATATAAAGAACAGATCTCAGCCGGACCCAATGGCAGGTGGATCCCTGTGAGTTTGAAGCCAGCCTGGTCTACAAAGTGAGTCCAGGACGACCAAGGATACACAGGGAGACCCTGTCTCGAGAAACCAAAAAAAAAAAAAAGATATCAAGTACATCTTTTCATAGTTCTCCCTATACAGCTGATACAGTTAACCTTCCCTATAGAATCTGGGTGATTGATTCTACAGTGTGTCACAGTATACCCTGCCCCAGCATCTTCCCACTAAAGGCCCAATGGAAGTGTCTTTCAGCTATTCTCTACACAGAATAGCAGGGATGTGAAAATATTACACAATTTCAGTGCCTAGAATAAATTTTTCTTATTGTGAGATTCCAAACTTACTTGATGCAAATGTGATACTATGTCTTCATTTCTGATGATAACTAAAAGTGTCGCATTCTCTTTGTGAAAGAAATCCTCAAGTTCAATCTCGCTGTGGCCTCCTTTCTTTAGAATGCTCTGGAAGATTTAAAAGGGCTGTTACAAAAAAAGGGTACTTGTCCAGAACGCTGTTGTTGGTTTTTTGATTTTTGATTTTTTAGTAACTTCAGCTGCCCTGGAACAAACTAGGTAGACCAGTCTGGCCTCAAATTTCCAGAGATGCAGCTGACTCTGCCTCCCAAGTGCTGGAGATGAAAGGTATGTGCCACCATGCCCAGGTACAACTACTCTTCAAAGCCACCAGGTGGGCATGCTGGTGCATGCATTTTTGGCACTTAGGAGACTGAGGAAGAATTATAAGTCCAGGTCAGTGTCAGCTACTCAGCAACATTCTCATCTCACTGTGAAGCAAACAAAAGCATTTAACAGTATATCAAAAAACACACACATACACATTATTTTCTAAAATTTATGTATTTTTTAATGTGTATATACTTGGTTGGGCAGTGGTGGCGCACGCCTTTAATCCCAGCACCTGGGAGGCAGAGGCAGGCGGATCGCTGTGAGTTCAAGGCCAGCCTGGTCTACAAAGCAGGTCCAGGACAGCCAAGGCTACACAGAGTAACCCTGTCTTGAAATAAACTAAAAGAACAGAAGAGTCTTTGCTGTGACCTTAGGATGACGTCTATATATAATACAGCTTAGCGCCTTCCCACGTGACTTTAATGGCTCTAAGTTCACTTCTTGAGAGTACACTGTGTCCCCCTAGTGCTGCGCAGGCCTGCCCTTGCTGCTTCGCTGTGTCTCATACCTTGTCCTTTGCCATCCCACATGCTTCTCTGTGGCACTTAGCCTTTAGTAGAATGTATCTAAATTGGTACAAAGATTACTTTTCACTTCCTTCATTGCAGAAGTTTTTATTATCTACTTTCCTACAGTGTATACATAAATAAAAAAGGTATTTTGGTGTGTTTTGCACATGCACGAATGGAGGGGCCTGAGCTGACATCAGGTCTCTTCTATTGGTCCCCACCATTCTGCCATAGGGTCTCTCACCAAGCCTACAACTACTTAGCTAGAATGGCTGGGCCGTAGGCCCCAGGATCTACCAGCCTCTTCCTCCCAGTGTTTGCATGACAGGGCATGTGCGCAGCCTTTTGTATCATCAACGTGCTTATGCCTTCAAGCTTGCATGGCTAGCATTTTACTGAATGAGCCTGTCATAGAATTTTTCTTAAAAAAATAAAATAAATCAAATGATAAGGTAAGAATGTGGTCTCTGAGAACTAATGCAACCACGGTGAGAGCCTGACTTGGGAGAGGCAGCAGCCTTTGTCCTGATTCACCAGTTAGCCCTTTTCACTTTTGCCCTGTTGGAATTTCTGTCCACTTGAGTTATATGCCATGTAGTATGGAGATAAAAACTGAGATTAAAGCCTAAATATCACAAACCATCCCATTTCTTTTTAAGTCCAAACTTCTAAGTTTATTATTTCTAAAAGTAAAATTAGGTGATAATTAGTAGAGTAAGCTGGTACTTTACCTTTGTTCTTAAAAAGAATGATTTATCTTCTGTTTCAACAAGGTAGAACCAGAAAGGGCTCTTACAAGCCTGTCTCATAACTCCTTTTAGTTTCATATGCAGAGTGGCGCACAAGTCTGTGATCACATCTTTGTAGGATACCCACTGTCTTGGCTGGAATGTCTCCTTGGACACAGCTTCTGCAGAAGCTACACTTAACTCTTTATCTTGGGAAGCAATTTGGTCGCTGCTCTTCATTACCTTTTTAAATTCAGCATATTCGTGTAGAACAAGTGAAATATCACTTCTTGGTTCTTTAAAAGTAGTGTTGTGTTTCAGTTTACTGAGGTGGAACGGAACAGTCTGATTTCCTTCAGAATCTGTTCTACTTTGACTACATTTCTCCTTCCAAAAAGAGGAAGAGCTGTCTAGATGGCTGCCTGAGTGGCCTCTTCGGCAACGGCTCTGCTGCCTAGCGACTGTCACCAGAATGGGGCTTCTGCTCTTGGGTGGAAGACGCAGAACTGAGGTCTCAGGTGTTTGGGAAGAAGGGAACGTTTCAACAGAGATTTGGAGGGGTGACTCTTCAGGGAAGATGGTGGAAGGGCTGGACTGCTGAGAACCCCCCTTCTTTATCATTTGCTTTAGCTTATGGTCAAAACGCAAATATTCTAGGTCTAACGTATTCTGAGTGATGTCATCTGTCACATGCCAGGTGTTAGTCCAGGAGCTGAGCAGGGCGCAGTTTGCACTGAAATCCCGATGCCTCTTCAGGGAATGCAACTTTCTTGTGGTATCTTTGAACTCTTTTGTTATAGTAAAGTTAGCATAAGTCCTGGGGTTACCATGGGAATCTGTGATTTGGATATAATATGGCATACATTTATTATTTGTTGAATTAGGACACGGTTCGGTCTCCTGGTTTCTGGGTGGGATGTGTGACTCCAGCTCTGAAATTTTGCTAGAGTAGGTCCAAGTATCACTGTTGTCTAAGTTTGTGAAAGAGTCACACCTATCTTTTATACTATCTTTTTGGCATGCATGATTACCTTTCAAAGTATACAATTTTTCCACATCAGATTTGCAGTTTTTACAATCAAGACCATCATTATCATAGTCTCCAGCAAGTGGCCCACGGGGCATGGGAGCATTTGAACTTATCTCTGTATCCCTGCTCAGTGTTTCAGCTTCGGCCTTGGTTTCATGTGCCATATTAGGGCTTTCACTAATAGTATGTTCTTTGTAGATACCATGGAAAGACTCGACAGATTCTGGGGCAAAGGAAACAGAAGGCTCTTCACTGCTAATTTTACTGATGTCTGCTATATTTTGGAAAGAATGAACGTTCTGGGAAAAAAACCCATCATTCAAAAGCTCTTTCTCTTCACATGCTGATATGTCCTGCAGCACATGAATGGTTTCCTGTTCACCTTGGGTAGATATGGAGTTAGACTGAAGGCTGATGGCATTGAGATCTCTGCTTTCTTCATGTAATTCAGTTCCAATATTCCTAAGTAAACTGGCCATTCTGACTACTGGTATTTCCTGTGTTTGAAACTCTGGTGCTACACTTATTGGATCTGTGTAATAGGTGCACTGAGCACTGCCAGAGGAAGAAACACATTTTGTGGTCTCTGGATGCATATACGCCTGTATGATGTCAGAGTTCACTGCCCCAGCCTCTATATTATGATCAGCCTCTGTTCTCACATCACTGCCACAGACATTCTTCTTAATGTTTTTAGAATGAGTCTGTTTTAATGACATATTCACTATTTTACTTGCAGTGGTCACAGAAACCAATGTGTCAGTCAAAGACTTATTTTCAATGACTTTTCTAGGACTGTATGAGGGTACATTGGATTCCAAGGCAAGATGTTTTATGTCCATATTTCCGTTCTCCATACAGTTTGCCTGCAATGAATTTCCCGATTCTACAGGTTTTTCAAGAGGATTGAAGTTACCTTCATATTCTGGGGGTGAGGTAGGCTTATTTAACTCTGTACCATAGCTCTGCACCTTCTCTGAGAAAGATGAACTCTCACTGTGCTCACTTGGGCCTTTACCAGGCCCAGCTGCTCTGCCTTCTATTCCTGCATTAGTTAGGATCTGTGGCATTTCAGCTGAGAGCTGCACTTGTACTTGAGTTAACTCATCTTGCCCCGCTGGCTTCTTAGGAACAACAAAAGAACTTTCTGTTTCTGGTATGGTTAAATCTCCTGACTCACTCTGGGAGAACGTGTTAGTTTTCTCAGACTGTGTACTATGTAGTTTTAAACAACATGGAGATGATTCTGTGTTTTCAGTTTGTACTATGGGATCAGGGCTAGAGGCTGGTGACACTTCTTCTATTAGAGGACCAAAGGGAAAGTCAGAGCTAACATTAACATTCTCTGCAACCTCAGGTGTATAATTTTCTTTATAAAGTACCAATGTTCCTGGTTTTAAATAATTACCCTGTCTTTCATTTTTTAATGGTTCTCTGGATTCCACAGGATACATTGACATACAGCTAGCTGAATTTATTTCTCTGTTTTTTATGAGGTTCACCTGTTCTTCTGGTTCAACCATTTCTTCAGATGTACTCGGTAGTCTTAAATTTGATACTGGGGCCCTCTGAGATTGTTCAATTTCACCAGCTACCATTTCCTCCCTGGGGCTTGTAGGTGGTGATATTGTTAGAGTTAGATTAGTATCAGAATCTTCCCCTGACAATTCCATGCTAACCTCCTCCCTACTCAGAGATAGATCAGTTTGTTTGGGAAACACTGAATTTAATGTCTGCAAGACCTTCTCTTGTTTTAGACTACTGTTGTCACTATTCCTTACGTCTGAAGAGCCATCTGATACATTACTTATTCCTGGAGAGCAGTTAAGGGACTGCTGGTCCCCCAGGGTAGCAGAAGCTGATAAGGAGTCTACTTTAACTTGTGATGGTTCTAGAACCTCACCTACGTACATGCTGAAGCCATTCTGAGTCTGCAGAAAGGAAGCTTGTGGGCATTTTGCTTTGTCACCGGCTAAGGGATAAGTATAACTTTTAACTAATGACAGTGCCTCTATTCTCGATCCTTCATCAGCTGATGATGTTGGAGGAGGGATCTCTTTCTGTGATGGACACAGGTTTTCAGGATGTGCTTCCTTTTTTACTGAGGAGGCAGGAAGGCACTTACTATCTTTCAATTCTGACACACCAAGAAAAGGAATGTCCCTGGGGCATTGTGTTTGTGCCTTTTCCAATGCAGACATGGGATACTGAATTCTCAAGGCAGGGGATAGTTGTTTAACCAGCTCGGAATTAAAGCCTATAGACTTGTCAGCTGTATTTACTTCTGTTTGTATTGGCACACAGACATTTTTTTCAAAAGCAGGAGTAACTGGTTCCAGATTAATCATCATATATTCCACGTTACCATCCATCCTTTCTACCGCGGACTGACAGTCGTGATTTATGGGGCTGCTAGGCTGGATAACATCCTGTACAGCACCTGTTTTTCTCAGCAGTGATGGGTGAAAAGTATCAACTTTGTTCTCAAGGGTGCTGAACACAGACTTATGACACATCATCGACTCACTGTTGGCCCCATCATAAACTGTGGTCAAGGTGGCTTGTGAGGCAGAGCCACTACAAGAAACCATGTTTGTGCTCTGACAGGTTTTCTCTCCACCTCTGGGTATGCAAGATCCATTACTTTCGGCACTTGCAACGGCAGAACGTCCATTACCAGAAGTCCCTAGTTCATCGGGCAACTCTTGTCTGGCTTTCCTTCTAGGTACCTAAAACGACAAAAGGTTAAAATAAAGTTCAACAGGTGAAAAAAATGTGCGCGCGTTTGTGTGTGTATATATATAGATGGAAGGGACTAATTTTGGTTTGTTGAATCTTAATGTGTAAAAAATCATCAGACGGTAGAGATAAACTCATCACATCAGGGATGTGTGGTTTATTTATTTTTTTTGCGGTGCAAAATATTAAACTTAGGCCCAAAAGTACATTAAGTGAGCATTCTACCACTTAACTACACACACCCTCAAACTTATAAACACTGACATCTGTAGCCTTCCTACAAGCCAGTAAATTATTACTATCCCATGTACTCTGAATAACCAATTGTGTAGGTAACGGTCTCTCCTCAATCCTTTGCTTAAAGATGGAGACAGTTATTATTTTTTTTTTTTTACTTTATTGCCTCTTTGTCTACAAAGCAACAGAAAATTCATCAATATGTCTTTTTCATTCATATGAAAAGGACTGAGTTAAACAGTATCAAATAGAATTCAGATTATTATCAGCAGGACATCTCGAGACAACGCTGATGAATTCATTAAAGAGTTGTTAAGTCTCCATGTGATCTTGTCTAGACCATGAAAAACGTAATTGATACAATTTACTGTACAAGGCAATGCTTGGAGCATTATGCTTACAGACTGCCACATAGAAGCATGTTGGACTTCTGTTTTAAGTGTCATTAAAAACATTTCTGTCTCAACCAAAGAGGTTATCAACTTGAATAGTCAGGGTAGGGAACTAAGATGTCAGGTTTTTTGTTTGTTTGTTCTTTGTTTCTGTTTTGAGACAGGGTTTCTCTGTGTAGCCTTGGCTGACCTGAAATTCACTCTGAAAAGCAGGCTGGCCTTGGTAGCCTTGGCTGTTCTAGACTTCCTTTGTCAGGGATCATATATAGAGAGGTCAGAGGATAACTTCTAGGAGTTGGTTCACTTTCCACAGCAGGTTCCAGATCAAAGTAGGCTGTTAGGCTTACATGGCAAACACTTTTACCTGGTGAGCCATCTTATTAGCCCAAAGTTTAGCCTTCTTAAAACCTTTAATCCTGGCACTCTGAAGGCAAAGGCAGAGGCAGGCGGATCTCTGTTGAGTTCAAGGCCTGAAAACAGAGTTCCAGGACAATCCAGGGCTATCACTCAAGAGAAACTCTATCTTGAGGGGGGGGAAAAAAATCATTCCTTAAATTAATACTGGAAAATGATCTCATTAAAACATTTCTGTCAAGGGCTGGAGAGATGGCTCAGTGGTTAAGGGCACTGACTGCTCTTCTGAAGGTCCTGAGTTCAATTCCCAGCAACCACATGGTGGCTCACAATCTAGATTGTGATCTGAGGCCCTCTTCTGGCCTGCAGGGGTACAAGCGGGCAGAGCACTGTATTCATAATAAATAAATAAATAAAAAAACAAACAAATCTTTAAAAAAAAAATTCTGTCAAGATGCGGTGACAAACATCTTTAATCCTACCACTTGGGAGGCAGAGGCAGGAAGATCTCTGAATTCTAGGACAGCCAGGACTATACAGAGAAACCATATCTCAACCATAATGGAAGAACAACAAACAACATTTCTGTCTTAATAAAGAGGCACTTCGTAAGAAACTAGTACTGACCTATGTAGTAACTGTTACCACCTGCCTTACAATTTACCTTTTTATTCTAAACGTTTTGCTGCTATTAATCAGATTTTATTTATATCCCTGAAGACAGGACAAAATTTATGAGCTTTATTTTCATGAAAAATAAAACAGTTATGTAGAAAATATGTGTCTGAATTATATCCAAAGATACTAACACAGAAACAACTAGATTGTTTGGATCTGAGTTGTGGATTTGCAATTTATAATGTGACTTTACACTATTTCCTCAGCCTGTTTTCTCATACCTACCCACCTACCTACCAATCTCTCCCACCCGCCCCGGCCTGCCTTTAATTGGCATTAGATATTTGGAGGTAGAATTAAAGGTGGTTGTGAGTCACCCGGCATGGGTGCTGGGAACTGAACTTGGAAGAACATCAAGTGTTCTTAACTACTGAGTTATCTCTCCTGCCCAAGCTAACAGTTCTTACTTCACTTGCTTCGTTTCAGAATCAACTGAGTTATTGTGAGTGAAGAGTTTGGAATATTATTTAGTATACAGAGCTATAACTATGTTAACTTTGCCAATAACAATGGTCACTTGAAGATACTTTCCTAGGCTTTTTTGTTTGTTATTTTTGTTTTTCCAGACAGGGTTTCTCTGTGTGGCCTTGATGTCTTGGACTCACTTTGTAGACCAGGCAAGATTTAAACTCACAGAGAACTGCCCCTGCCTCCTGAGTGATGAGACTACTGTGTGAGCCACCACACCGATCCTTGGCTCATTCTTGACAAGTCCCCGCTGACCTCACGTATGCAATAGTCTACCTAATGTGAGGACAAGTACCATAGGTCCTGTCCGAGCTCTATTCAAGTTATTCTAGACTAAATTTGGGCCATGAACTTTAAAAAGTTTTTGTAACCACTTTCTTACTTATTCTAGATAAAATGTGGCTTACTTGGCCTGGCTTAAAATGAAGGAGTAAAACAAAACACGCTTTCCAAACTTGGTAAATAGTAACCCACAAATGACTTTCCTTTAAAGATGTGATATTTTCCTACTCAACTGTCATTCAAACTAATGCAAAAATAACTACTTTTACTCTGCTTCGCCAAAGTCTATCAAACCATTGCTAATATTTATTTCTAACATTGATCCTTAATATCCAGGTAAGGCATAATAATCAGTTATTTGTGTTTGTTCCAGTGGGTGCAAGTGTGTGTAGATCAGAGGTCAACTTTGGTTGCTGTTCTTCTGGTTTCGTTCACCTTGTATTTTTTCTCACTTGCTTGGAGCTCTCTTAATATGTTATGGCCAGCAAGTCCCAGGGATTTATCTGTCTCTTTCCCTGCACATTTCCCTAGTTCTGGGGTTATAGATGATCACTGCCATGTATGTATGGCTTTTACATGGGTGCTGTAGATTTGAACTCAGGTCCATATGCTTGTACAGCAAAGAATTTATCCATTAAACTATCTCCCTAGTTCTTATAGTCACTTCTCTTAAAACAAGTGCAGAGTAAGCACTTCGCTCCAAATTATAATACTAATAAGTGACAATCAAGATGGGTTTCCTTTATCTTGTTCAATTAAGATGGTAGACAAAACCTATGTACAGGAACACTTTGTAAGAATTATGTTTGGGGCACTAATCTTCTATTAAGCTAGAAGGTCCATTATTTTCCCCCTGAAATAATATTGTTTTGAATGTTTACATATAAAATAAAAAATTATAAAAAAAATTAATACTAGAATTTATAATAGTATCTCACCTTATTATTACAATAGATGAAATTCTGGTTTCCTAAAGAATCCAGGTGATGCTCTCCTGTAAACATCTCTTTCTGTTCATTCTGTACACACAGTTCCAAGTCTCTAGTGGTTGGTGGATTAATGAAAGGACGCACGTAGTTAGATCCAGGAAAGGTCATATTGGTGGCATGACCTTCCTTAGTCTCCAACAGAGGGTCTATAGAATGTCTCTCCAAAATGGAAAACACCTCAATTTCACTCTGGTCAAAGGATTCTAGAGGCCTATTTATGCATACATACTTTGCTGGGTTTTTGTGTTCTACTACCTTTCGAGCTGATTCACTATCTTTGTTCTTTTTGCTGTAGAACAGAGCTACCCACATATGAAGTAAAAGCGTCACATCTTCCGCATTTTCACGCAAATCAGTGTTCCAAGGTCTGAGATGTTAAAGAAAATGCAAAAAATAATTGAAATGTTATATTTAGTTAATTGTCACAAACAAGTTCCTTTATCAATAATAATCTTTATGTTCATTTTCATTTTAAAATCTACAAATATGGAACAGTACGAGTAATTATGAAGTGTAACCTATTCATTTTAAAGTGAAGAAAACCAAGGATCAGAACATTGACTTATTTAAAGTACAAAACTTACATGAAAGAACAGTTGGGGGTTGGTCTGGTACCCCAAAGATCTAGTTGCTTCCCAAAGCACATTCCTGTCCTTATGCTACCTATTTAGAGTTGATTAGTTAATTAAAAATGTTGGGCCCAGATCCGCCCGTCATAATGTTCTTCTTGTAGGTTTCTAGGACTCTCTGGATCCTTCTATTTCCCCATTCTCCCATACTTCTCTCATCTAGAGTCCCAAAAGGATGTCCTCCCCTCTGTCCCACTTTCCTGGTAAGTGAAGACTTTCATGGGACATGCCCCTTGGGTTAGTGACCAAATATAAGTGAGTATATACCATTTGACTCTTTCTGCTTCTGGGTTAACTCACTATGATCATTTCTAGTTCAATCTATCTGTCCACAAATTTCGGGAATCCCTTGTTTTTAATAGCTGAGTAGTATTCCTTAGTGTAAATGTACCACAGTTTTTTAATCCATTCTTCTACTGAGGGACACTTAGGCTGTTTCCAGGTTCTGGATATTATGAATAAGGCTGCTATGAACATGGTTGAGCAAATGCTCTTGTTGTGTGCTGGCACCAGCCAAGGACAATACGTGCAGTAAACTTCGAACCTCTACCCAGATCTACCCAATGGACAGGACATTCTCTACAGCTGAGTGGAGAGTGGGGACTGACTTTCACATGAACTCTGAAGCCCCATATTTGACCACATCCCCTGGATTGGGAGGCCTGGTGGCACTCAGAGGAAAGACAGCAGGCTACCAAGAAGAGACTTGATACCCTATGAGCATATACAGGGGGAGGAGGTCCCCCTCTTTCAGTCATAGGGGAGGGGAGTAAGGGGAAAATGGGAGGGAGGGAGGAAACAAGGGATGATGGGATAACTACTGAGATGTAATATGAATAAATTAATAAAAAATATTTTTAAAAATGCTGAAGCCTGGGATTTGGCAGAAAAGAGAGGGGCGTAGTTTAAGGTTGGGGTAGGGTGGCCTGGGATCAGGAAAGAGGCAGAGAGAAGAGACAGTTACAGGAGGAGGAAGAAAGAGGTCAAGATGGGCATAGTACCTTGCTGAATCCGCATGGGTGGAGGGGAAGTGTCCAAGATAGGAATGATTAAAAAAGATGGGATGGGGGCTGAGAAGTGATAAGGATAGTTTAGAGGGTTATTATCTACCCAGTCCCAGGTAATATGAGGTTATTCTAAAATACAACAGGTGTCTGTGTCTTTATTGATTATGATAAAGGGCTACGTAACACCCGCAATAATTATAGGGATTTAATAGTAAACATTATTAGCTATTTTTTTTATATGTACTACAACAAAGAACATTTAAGTTTCTTGACCCCTGGTCTAGCATTTGTCTTTCATACCACCCAAACTTATCCTGGAGACAGTCTGTTTATTGTGTGACTAACGGTTCTAGCTTACAATGGCTATTTCACTTACTTTTCACTTTTTGTCCCTTATAATAGCTGCAAAAGAATGACATTAGAATATTCTCTGGGTGTCCTCGTTTCTACCACAGACAGAATTCTGCCTTAAAAGGGGCAAGCTTGGATGCAGACAGAGTTGATGGCCAAACTCTGCCAAGACAGGGTAAAGCAAGTCCTCAGTAGTTCCTGCCTCAGAAATATGTCTGTCTGATATATTGGGCCAGAAGGCTGAAGATGATGCTCCAATGTTATAGTTTTGGGTGACTGCTCAGGTAGCAAACTGTCTCTGTCATATTTTTCATTTGGGAAGCTGCTAACCTGCACCCTGTGTATACCCAGGTAATTAATTTTATTCCTTTCTCAAGTCTCTGATTGGGTTGAAGACCAGATAGTTTAGTTTTACAATTAAGCTTAGTTGTTTAGGGGTTAAGATGTTTTCAGGACTACACAGATGTTTTAAGCTGATAATGACAAGATATGATAGATACTGATTTACATTCAGACTTTTAAATACACCAAGATAGGAAAGATGTTTTCTTCAAGGATGCCTAACAAATAGTCAAAACTCTAAGAATGTAACATTTATATAATTCCTGATTGTGTCATGGCTCTTTTTGCTGTGTGTAGTTTATTGTATCTATGTGTAATAATATAAATGTCTATGTAAAAATTAAAAAAAAATTTTTATTAAAAAATTCTCTGGCCACCAAGAAGATACCCTACGAGCATATACAGGGGGAAGAGGTCCCCCTCAGTCACAGTCATAGGGGAGGGTAGTAAGGGGGGAAATAGGAGGGAGGGAGGTATGGGAGGATACAAGGGATGGGATAATAATTGAGATGTAATATGAATAAATTAATACAATATATATTTTAAAAATTCTCTGGGCAATGTAGCAATTATAGTTCTAAATTGTATTCTGAAACCACAAGGAAAGATAAAACACATTTCTGGTTTTATGCAAAAAGACAACAGATAGCTACGTGGGCTGAAGTGGAGTTAGAGGATGTGCAGAGTTAGGCTACAGTTACACAGGAGTCAGACTAATTAAGAAAAGAACATACCTGTATGTTTGTGAACCTAAGCAGGAAAGACATCTGGCACTGTGAATGCCATTTAGTAAATATAAAATGGTTCACAAATGCAGAATATTATTCCATACTGTTAATTCTTCTTGATAATAATAGCTACCACTTATTATGGTAGGCCGGTCACTGTGCAATGACCCTCAGGATGTAGGTTTCATTAAACCTATATTTAAAAACCACTTTCCACTATAATCTACCACCAGCATCTTGAAATTTTCTAGAGAAGTCAACCCCAGAATGCACCAAAGTCTGCAGCTCAATGAGATTCCTAAATGAACTGCATATACAGTAGACTGAGAATCACTGCCTAGAAGCACATACTTATTTCAGGTCACAAGATGTGAAAGCTAGGAAAGCCATTAGTTTAAGTTCCAGAAACCAGTAGTGCTAATAAGTCTGTTACTGCCATGATTGTCTTTTTCTTCTTTTGTTTTTTGTTTTGTTTTTGTTTTTTGAGACAGGGTCTCTCTCTGTGTAGCCTTGGCTGTCCTGGACTTGCATTGCAGACCAGGCTGGGCTCAAACTCATTGATCCGCCTGCCTCTGCCTCCCGAGCGCTGGGATTAAAGGCGTGCGCCACCACACTTGGCCTTTTTCTGTTTTTTGAGACAGGTTTTTTTCTTTGTACCCCTGGCTGTCTTGGAACTAACTATCCACCTGGCTGTCCTTGAACTCACAAAGATCTGCAGGCCTCTGCCTCCTTAGAGATGAGATTAAAGGTGTGCACCACTACCACCTGGCTCCATGAAGCCTTCGTAAGGTAAGACTTACAGACCCACTGGAGAGATGGCTCAGAGGTTAAGCACACTGGCTACTCTTCCAGAGGTCCTGAGTTCAATTCCCAGCAACCACATGATTGCTCACAACCATCTGCAATGAGATCTGGTGCCCTTTCCTGGCGGGCAGACACACATGCAGGCAAGACATTGTATACATAATAAATAAATAACTCTTAAAAAAAAAAAAGACTTACAGACCCACTCATTCATTTAGAATGATTCGCTCCCGTCAATTTCACGAACAAGCATTGCGAATGAAAATCCATTCACAAGGCTACATTTAACTTTACAAGTTCTCCATGTGATCATCAACAGTACCAAAATCTGTCAACAACTCTCAGTAAACACCAACTTGACATTATTATATTATGGCTTTGTAACATTTTCTCCTTTCTCAAAGTCAGGCATGAGTCAGCTCACCACACAGATCTCAACAAAAAGCTGTATTCCCTCCTACTTACCCATGTAAACCTCTCACAACAGTTCTCTCCAAAGGGTTGCTGGTGTATCTGCTATCTAAGCTGAATGTATATTCTCCTTCACATTTGAAAGTGATCTTTAGGGAGCCATCACAACTAAGAACAGTATGAGAGCAAAAAAAATCTTTAAGCCTAGAAGATACAAACAGACTTCTGTGCTTAGTCAGTGAGTCTTCAGAAAGCTTCTGTAGAGGGGAGGTGTTCTGTAGATGCCGAAATGGCATGACCTTTCCTATAGGAGTTCCAGCTTCCGGGCCTTTTGTCCCATTCTTTGCAAAAGCAGGGCTTGGTAACTTTCTCTGATGCAGTTGTTTCTTTGACTGCTCAGCAAGGAGCAAGGCATAGGAATGTTCCACAGCAACAGAATTTTGACTTACATCTGAGCAGTCTCGGGGTTCCTCAGAGGGTGCTGACTGGGCAACAGCAAGAGGCTGACAAGGGACCAAGTTTTCTTCTTGGCTAATAGTTAAGTCTGACTTTGAGTTAATCTCATCAGAGGATGGCTTAGGTAGTAATGCTCCTTTTTGACTTTTAAATCCCCTATGATATTCATGGTCAGAGGCACCATGCAGTGAGTTTTCTTTAGAGAGTAAAACATTGCTTTGTGGCAATTCAGAGAAGCAGGGAAGGTTCCTGAGCTCACAAGATGGTATGGAAGCAGCAGCAGATCTTAGTGCCAGATCAGCTAGCATATTTAGGGCCCGGGAGTCACAGCTGGTAACTGAGTTTTCAGGAAGGCCTTTAGGATTCACTGCAACAGTTTCTTGCTGAGGTGTACTTAGGTTAAGTCCATCTTTTTGACCATCGGATGAAATTTTTGAGACAATCTCTTTTTCAGCTTCAGAATAAAAAACATAAGGACAGGTGTAATATTTGTTTTTCTGAGAATAAGCTGTACATTCCTGTATCTTAAATGAAAACTGATAGACAATACAACATTTATGAAAAAAGGATGGGGAAGACAAAACAAAACAAGTGTCTTGCCTTCAGTGTGCTTACAAACTAGTTAAAAATGTAATTTAGAAATCTGAAGCATGTATTTTATAGTTTGCTAGTGCACCTTCTCAGAAACCGTTCCCAAAGAAACAACTAAGTTCAAAATAGAGATGTTTAACTTTATAATGATATGCACAAACACTTTAAAAATGGTGAGTATTCAATCATCATCAATTAATTTTATGTTTAAAAACTTTATTTTTAGCATGCTGAGAGATTGCTCAGTAGTTAAGAACACTGGCTGCTCATCCAGAGGTCCTGAGTTCAATTCCCAGCAAGGACATAGTTGGCTCACAACCACCTGCAATGAAATCTGATGCCCTGTGTAATATGATGCTCTCCTCTGTCATTTTGTCAAACATGCAAATAGAGTGCTTATATACACAAATAATTTTAAAGAACTTCATTTCTGACAATAAAGGCATTGTTACCTGTGAAAGAGGTAATCTACTAACAATTTTCTTTCTGTAATAACAGCATCTAACCATTTGGCCGTATCAGAAAAGTTACATTCTCCAGTGGTTTGCAAGACATTCTCTGTATTTTAACCTTTCTTAAGTGCTATTATAAAAAATACGGTTCATTACTCTACTATGCAACAATTCCCTTTGCAGGTAAATGAATACAGAAAAAGCCAAATGAGCGTGTCTAAAATGAATCAATAACCTTGCCTACAAAAGGCCAGTTCATACATTTAATTAATTAATGCATTAGAGAAGAGAAAAACTCTAGACTATAACATATCATTTGGAATGAGAAGCACGTTGAAGGAAAAATTAATCAAGTACAGCTTAGTAGTTTAAAATAAAAACTCACAGCTTAGCTAGGCAGAAAAGTCTACATCAGAGAATAGAGAATGTATCTAGATATATTGGAAACATTGCATTTATTTTATGACCTGATGTAATTAACTAACATTGAGTTTGGTCTACTTCTGTTGACATCACAGTTTTCATATACTTATCATCTGTTTCTTATATAGAATATCAGTTATAAGTTATGGCTATATGATAATGACTACTGATGAAAAGAAAAGTGGTGTTAAGTATGTATAATTTAATTTGAAATACAGATTCTCAACTAAAAATACAACAATGGAGGCAGGAAAGATGGCTCATGGACTAAAAGTCTGTTCTTCCTAGAGGACCTGGGTTCAATTCTAATCACCCACGTGGTAGCTTACAACTGTCTGTAACTCCAGTTTCAGAATATCTGGTGTGCTTTTCTGGTTTCACTGAGCACCAGGCATGGATGTGGTGGACATACATACAGACAAAACATTTGTAATATAAAAAAAATTGAAGAATATAATAATCATAATCTGTAAGATACAGATAATACTATTCCTAAGTGAAAATTCAAGGAATAAAAAAAAACTATATCGCAAACTTTTAAAAAGACAGAAAATCAATAGTTTTAAGAAGAAAAAACAAAAACTAACTTCAGCATTGGTTTTATTTAAACTAAGTAAAATTAGTCAAAAATTAAAATACTGTAGATCAGGAATTTTCAAATGTGACCCAGCCTAGTCATGTTTCACGTGGCATTTTGGTTTGCTTGGTTGTGGGTTTTGGGACAGAGTTAGTTCATATACCCCTGGCTGTTCTTGAACTTGCCCTGTAGATCAGACTGGCCTGAAACTCAGAGATCATCTGCCTCTGCCTCCAGTGTTGGGATTGAAAGTGTACATCACCTTGACAGGCTCACTTAGCTTCTTCTTCCTCTTCTTTTTTTGTTTTTTTTGAGACAGGGTTTCTCTGTGTAGTCATGGTTGTCCTGGACTCACTTTGTAGACCAGGCTGGCCTCAAACTCAGAGATCTGCCTGCCTCTGCCTCCCGAGTTCACCTGGCTTCTTAAATACTCATATTTCAAGTGTAAGAAACAGACTAAAAGCTGGGCGTGGTGGCGCACGCCTTTAATCCCAGCACTCGGGAGGCAGAGGCAGGCGGATCACTGTGAGTTCGAGGCCAGCCTGGTCTACAAAGTGAGTCCAGGATGGCCAAGGCTACACAGAGAAACCCTGTCTCGAAAAAACAAAACAAAACAAAAAAAAGAAACAAATAGACTGGAACAAGTGATCACAAGATGGAAGAGTAAGAGATTTTTAATAGCAATAAGTGTGTGTTCTGTTTATCAAGGGTACAAATTAAATTCTGTTACTAAGAACATAAGAACAAGCGATTAGTGAGGATCAAAACATAAGAAAATGTCTGCAAAGGAGAGGAGACTGCGGAGGGTGAAGATACTTAATTTGAGCTAAGAGGCACAGACTAACCAAACAATAAGAACCCAAAGAATAAGACTGCACCAGGAATTTGCTTCATAAAAAAGTCGCAAAATTTGCATTTCTACACACTTTAGAATGACAAGATTTTTAATTTTTGGCTTAGGATAACCAGGTTTAAAATTTTCCAGAAATACTAAAGCTCACCTGTTATTTTGTCACTCCAACAAAAGTTTTGTGCTGGATTTAATCTATAAAATATATTAAAAAATGGCTAACAGTGGGTGGCGGGGGGAAGGGGGACAGCCTGTAATCCCAGCACCCAGGGAGGCAGAGGCAGGCAGATCTCTGTGAGCTGGAGGCCGGCCTGGTCTATAAAGTGAGTCCAGGACAGCCAGGACTAAACAGAAAAACCCTGTCTTGAAAAACCAAAACCAAACCAGTTTATTTCTTGAGACTCGTATTTGTTTATAATGCTTTACAACACAACCTAGAGCAGTGTAAGTCTGTTCTTAACCTTCTATGTTATCTTGACCCCGTCTTTCACTGTTCAGCTGAATCCGTACTTCCTCTTCTATCTCTCCCTCCCCTGGCTGGCAGGAGGCCCAGCCCTGTTCTCTCCTTTGCTCATTGACTGGCTGTAAGCTGCATGATTGACATATCAGAGGACAATTGTGAGTAAAGTTTATACAACTTTACACAGAAAATTCTCAGAACAAGGCTTGCAACCGGATGTGGGGAGGGGGGCGGTTAAGAGAAATCAGCACTTGAATTACACAGTAAGATGCCAACCAAAGGACAACAGTGGTGGCACACGTCTTTAATCCTAGCACCCTAGGGGCAGAGACAGGAAGATATCTGAGTTTGAAACTGACGGGGTCTACAGAGCTAGTTCCAAGACAGCCAGGGCTACACGGAAAAAAATGTGTCTCAACAAAATAAAACAAAGCACACACAAAAGTAGTAACAGACTAGAAACCAGAACCAATGAAATAAGAGAAAATTATATATAATATATAAAGATGAGAGAATAAAGTCTCCTTGTTAAACAGCAGACATAATAACAGGACTCATTACCAAAGATGAAGTGTTAGTGACCAGACTGTGCAGTTTGGAGTTGTCAATATGGCTCAGTGGAGTAAAGGTGCTTGCCTGACAATCAGTGTTTAATTCACGGAACCCACACTGCTGAAAGAAATGACTGTGTCACTACCCTGACCTCCACAAGGGTACTGTAGCAGCTGCATACTACCTACATACAAACAAATACACACACATATAGTGGATGTAAACATGTTTTTGTTTTGATCCCAAGTGTCGGATGGGGAACAGACTTATGAAAGAACAGGTGATGTTTAGCTACTCAGAAGTTGAACCACCTCATGCAGGGGCTTGGTGTTTGCCAGCTGAGACACACACACAGACAGACAGACAGACACACACACACACACATGTGTGTGCGAGCGCGCACGGCCAAACAGGAACCTGGGGCTTTTTGGGGTCTTGGTACTGTTTGGCTGTTCATCGCTCCACTTCGAGATGCTCTTAGAGAATAGCTCCAGAGAACGCTTCGTGGCTCTACGTTCCAGCAGCAACTTTGGTGGAATTGCTGGTCTGCTGAAATCCTGCCGATTACGCCAGGGGACTCACTACCAGAAACTGAATTTCACAAGGTCTACTTCTCCTGTTCCCATGAACCTCTTTTCTCTCCAATCTAGGGTAGGTGGGTTGGAAAGAAGGTATGAGCATTAAAGAACCCCAAATAAAGTAGGTCTGAAGATGAACAAGAGAAGTAGACCTAAGGGTAGGCTGCTGTATGTTCAGTTGCATCACGGTTAGGGCTGAAGTGACAACTGCACTTTCTGAAATAATGTCTAATAGGTGGAAATACAGGACTAATACAGTCTGCTTTTAGCTTATGTACGTAAGTTTTATCAAAAGTAAAATACCTTAAAATTCCAGCATCACCTTTTAAAGTTTTCGTTTTTTGAGACAGGGTTTCACTTGTAGTCTTGGACTCATTTTGTAGGCCAACTGGCCTCAAACTCACAGAGATCTGCCTGCCTCTGCCTTCTGATTGCTGAGATTATAGGTGGGAGCCACCATGCCCAGCACAAATACAGTTTTGACTACTGCTTATACATATTTTTTAGACAACCTTACTGCCTTTTTGTAGGACTCTCCTGTGTGTGTATGTAAGCTTCATCTGTCAATAAAAAGCCTCTTGGCAGTAAATAAATTTCCTGTTAGCAGGAAGTAAGGAAGTGGGAGTTCCAGCAGAGAGACAGAAGCTCTGGGGAAAAGAGAGGCGGGGTTCACTCCAGGACATTGAAGACAATGGATATATGAAACTAGGCAGAGGTACCCAGCCACATGGCAGAGCTCAGAACAGAATAAATGGGATGTCAGTTATGAGCAAGTTAGGGAAGGTGCCTAGCTATATTGACCTAGGCTTTTGTAAATATATTTCGGGAGCTGGGGTATGGGAGGAAAACATGCTTTTACACGTTTTCTAGTCGATCACATCTCAGACAAACACAAGCAGACACTACTTGCAAGTATATTTAGTGACAAATGAAAGTGTTTATACCTTAGCTTATAAAAAAACTTATGTTGAGGCTTTAAAATTAAAGTAGAAGCTGTTTGAATCTTATAGTTTTCTAAATTACTTAAAGCGAATTATATGTAGTTTGGTCAAAACTGTCAATAATCTAGAATAATGCATTTGGTTTAAAAGGAAGCAATTCAATTTTAAGTAATTTTACTTTTTTATCTTTTAAGTAAACAGTACAAGTGGTTCAGAGCACTTGTTGATCTGGCAGAGGATCTGGTTCAGTTTCTAGTACCCACGTGGTGATGTCACACATATCCCTGACTCCAGCTGTGGGATCAGATCCCTTCTTCTTCTGGCTTCCATGACCACTACGTGCACAGACATACCTGCAGGTAAAATACTTGTATACATCCTATAGAGTTATTGATATATCTCACTTGCTATTACATATTCTCAGATGGTTTCTTACCAGGCTGAAGCTGCTTTCTGACTCTGGTATTCCCACGGCCTCTTGCTACATTTACCTTCCTTTTTTGTGGAGACTTTTTCACAGGTGGCTTAGGCCGTGAAACAACTCTACCTGGAGATTTCTCTTGTTTCTTTGACCTTTTAGCATTTGTAGGTACCAGAGGATCTTTAGATACAGAAGCTTTTCGTCTTTTCTTGTCTACTCTGGTTTTCTGTATAAACTGCGCAGTCAGCACTTCTGCACCTTACACAGAAAAGACAAGACTGGTTTTCAAAATCAAAGCAAAAAGCAGGGAAATGACTAGTGGCTAAACCACGGGGTCCAACTTAACATTCAGATCTTGGTGATCAGTATATTCTATATGCTTCAACACTTCCATATTAAAAATAGAAAACAAAAGACTGGCAAACATTTTCTGTAAAGAACAGAAAGTATATACGTTCCGCTTTGAAGGTCATATAATCTCTGCCTTAATTTTCTAACTCTTGTTATATATTGAGTGACAGAGCTATGTATGTATGAATGGAAACCTTGGGTATATAGTGTTGACCTCTTTGCTTAGGAGGTCCCATAAGAAATATTTCCCTAGTTTTGAAGAAAATAAAAACACCATAGTTTGTGATGGTGCCATATAAGTCCTATAGTGGCCATACTAATCAACATATATGTGTCAATAAGAAGATAAATGTGAGGATGGAGAGTTGACTCTTTATGAGAGCATACTGCTTCTCTAGAGATCAGTGCTGGATTCTCAGAACCTGCCATCAAGCAGCTCAAAATGGCCTGGTGAGGGGAGTCGGCGGTGGGTGATGCCCTCTTCTGGTTTCTGTGGGCACCCCCTTCTCAATAAAACAAAACAAAACAACAAAAAATAAAAAATCCTAACTAGATTAACTTTGAAAATTGACTGTCAACTTTAATGGGCATCACAACCACACATGGAACTCTTTCAGACTCTTTCTAAGCCTCAACATTTTCCATCTTAGCAGGTCTGTTACAGAGTTCAAATGATCCATGGAAAAACTGCTAACACACAAGGACTAGAAATTGGGTCCTAGCCCGTATCAAGAATTTTCCTTTCAGTTGGGCGTGGTGGCACATGCCTTTAATCCCAGCACTCAGGAGGCAGAGGCAGGCAGATCACTGAGTTCGAGGCCAGCCTGGTCTACATAGTTAGTCCAGGATAGCCAAGGCTACAGAGAGAAACCCTGTCTCAAAAAACCAAAAGAGAGAAAGAAAAAAAAAAATCCTTCTTTGTAATATATGCTTAGGCTGCTGGTTGCTTATGCGCACTGTTATTAGTATGCATATTTTTAGAAGATGCCCTTTCTCAGACCACCTGCCAGAGTATAGTGCCGAGATCAGATAGTCATCTTTCCAAGAATGGAACATAAATATGTAAGAACCATCTTTACTAGAGAAACAAACTTCTGGTGGGCAGGTTTTAAGATCATAATTTTTCTAATTTCTTGGTTTCCATCTTTTATTTAGATGACTATTTTTCTAGTTTTCACATACATACAAACCATTCAAGGAAAAAAAAAGGCATTCATAACAAACTTCTAACCCACTGCTAAGCTCTAGTTCACATGAACATCAATAGGGTTTGAAGTGAAGTTGTAATTATAATAATCACATACATTATTCTTACCTCTTTTTCTCTTCTGAGGAAACTGCCCTTGAACTAACTTAAGAGTTGGGTTGCATGATTCACTGTCTGTTCTGTGGGCAACTCTTTTAGGAATGGGGTGGCCCAGGCTCACCCATGGACTCTGCAGTCTAAAAGCTGATGTGCTGGCTCTCCTCTTGGGCTGAACTCTCAGACTGGAATCTGGAGTCAATGGAGTCACAGCTCTCTTTTTCACTCTCAATGTTTTCCCAGATTTTTTTGCTGTTTCAATTTCTTTTATTTCCATCTCAGAGTCATGACATTCAGAATCTGGAGCCGTAATGAAGGAAAACCCGGCATCACAAGTGCCATCAGGCACACAAAGAAACTGAGGCTGTCCTGTTAACAAATCCAAAGCAACAGACAGATCCAGAGTGTACCCCGTGGGGTCGGAAAAATAATATTTCAGCTGGTTCAAAGACCCTGCAGGGTATTTTTCAAGTGGGAGAGCCAAGTCGAAATTAGGGGAGAACTTCCCAATGAATGCAGCATCTTTCATTCCATCCAGAGGAGGAGCCAACAATGAAAGGCTTTTGTCCATCTTACACAGGTCTTCAAAACTATGCTTTACTAAAACGTTTGGAGGAATTCCTTCTTCAGCAAGGGATTTCTTTGCTTCTTGAAGTGCATAACTAAGGGCAGGTAAAATAGGTATCACTTTCAAAGAGATACCATCTCCAACTTTCAAGTCCTTCACTCCTAAAACATATACACATACATTAAAAATTTCAAATTTAGTACCAAGTTAATATGCTACATTATTGCAAATGAAAACATAAATGGCAATTAGTAAAAGTTTTATAGGGTTTTGCTTTTTGGAGACAGGGTTTCTCTGTGTAGCCTTGGCTGTCCTGGACTAACTTTGTAGACCAGGCTGGCCTTGAACTTAATAGAAGTCTGCCTGCCTCTGTTTCCTTGAGTGCTAGGATTACTGGCAGGCACCACCACATCTGGCTTTTATGGGTTATTTTTAACAAATACACGCGCGCGCGCAGAAACACACACACACACACTGAAAAAGAATGACTCAGTATGAAAATACTACATGGCAATGAGTAAAATAACCCTGCCTCCAGCTCCATCTCACCTATAGGGTGTTCAGAGAACATGGTGGGCATTCACAGCAGCAGCACTTCCCTACGGTCAGGCAGATTGTTTCCTATTTCACTTGTATTCTTTGGGGAGGCTACAATGCAAAGTGAACTGGAAAGTGCCAACTGCTCAAGCCTCAAATGTTACTGGAAGAAACATTGTTATTTTGCCTTTTGTATAAAACTGTATTTCACACATATTTTAAAAATTAACTGAGCCGGTGGATTTCTGTGAGTTTGAGGCCAGCCTGGTGTACACAGAGAAACCTTATCTCAAAAAACAAACAAACAAAAATAACTTGTTAACTCACTGATTATTTTGCGTTTTTGTTTTTAAAGCAAATCAATAACCCAACAAATGAGAGAAGAAGAAAAAAAAAAAAGAGAATGTCAGATCTTCATGTTAGCTTTTAGAACATTTCAGTTACAATAATATAAACAGAAATAACTCCAGTGACATTAAAAAAATCTGCAGAATTATAAAATAACAAATGAATCCTAGTTAAAATACATTAATATGGTAGCAAATATTAGAAAAGACAAAAAAAGCAAATAATGAAAAGGGAAATATACTTAAGTATTAAAATAAAATTTCTAGTAGGGTGTGGTGCGGCACGCCTTTAATGTCAGCACTCGGGAGGCAGAGGCAGGCAGATTGCTTTGAGTTCGAGGCCAGCCTGGTCTACAAAGCGAGTCCAGGATGGCCAAGGTAACATAGAGAAACCCTATCTCGAAAAACAAAAACAAAACAAAACAAAATTTCTTTCTTCAAAGCTCATCAGAGTACCAAGAGAAAGCAACGAAAATATAGACAAGACAGTTTCATGATAAAAGAGCATATTTCCTACTAGACTTACTACAAAACCTATGAAGAGTATTAAGTTGGCTAATAAAATTTCAATTTAAAAGAAGTAGCTAAAGCTCTGAATGAGCCTAAGTAAAAAACTGTTCCCTCCAGAAGGTAGTGGCGCACACTTTTAATCCTAGTGCTCAGGAGGCAGAGGCAGGCAGATCTCTGTGAGTTCAAGGCCAGCCTACTCTATAGAGCAAATTCCAGGACAGCCAGGGCTACACAGAGAAATCATGTCTCAAAAAGTAAGCAAAAAACAAAAAACAAAAAAGCTGTCTCAATGAGGAAGGTATGAGAAAGTTATCCAACACTGTTTTCTTCATTCTTACATCATTCCTATGCTTTTCCTGGGTACAAGCAATGGATCTCATCAGACCGGCAGCTTATAATTAAAAGGAAAAAGGAAGGCTGGGGATGTAGCTAGCTCTCTAGAACAGGGCTCGTGAAGCATGGATGAGACTCTGGATTCAGTCTCCAGAAGAAAGGAAACAAAGGGAAGTGGGAAGAGATGACGGAAAGTAAAGAATAGAACTATAAATCTTTTTTTTTTTAACTTTTTATTTGTATGTATGATTACACACATATGTGCAAGTGCTGGTGTTGAAATACTAAGTGTAGCATTACCTTAAATAGGTACAGTATAATTTAAACAACGAAAACTGCTTTGTTACAAAAAAAATAAAGACTCACTGGGCATGGTGGAGCACACCTTTAATCCTAGCACTTAGGAGGCAGAGGCAGGTGGATGGATGTGAGTTCGAGATCAGCCTCGTCTATGAAGTGAGCCTAGGACAGCCAAGGCTCCACAGAGAAACCTTGTCTCGAGAAAAAATAAATAAAAATAAAGACTCACTTTCATTTATTTGTTGAGCAAACACTTATTTTTTCAGATGTCTGCACATACATGCTCTAGGATAGACTGTAACCAAGGTAAACATTATGCTGGAGATGTAGCTCAGTAGTAAACTGCCTGCTCAGATTCCCAGCATAATGAGCCAAAACCAAAACAAACACAATGGTATATCTGTAGGGTAGGCACAGCCACCCTGGCAAGTACCTACAGTGCCATGTGATGCAGTCCTGGGGATCAAATCCTGAGCTCTATGCCCGAGACCAGTACTATACCAACTGAATTACATTCCCATGCCAGAAGTATTTTAATTGCAACATGACACACATGTGGTATGTATGACTGTTTAGGTATTATATAGGTATTGTATAGGTATATATATGACTTGTGGTGGCTTGAATAAGAATGTCCTTCATAGGCTCAGATGTTTGAATACTGGTCTCCCCATTTTTTTTAAATGAGACAAGGTTTCACTGTGTAGCCTTCGTTGTCCTGGACTCACATTGTAGACCAGGCTGGCCTTGAACTCACGAGTGATTCACCTGCCTTTGCCTCCCGAGTGCTGGGATTAAAGGCGTGAGCTACCATGCCAGGCTCTGGTCCCCAATTGATGGCAGTTGTTTGGGAGATCTGAGGGTGTGGCCTTGCCAAAGGAAGTATGTCATTGTGGGCAAACTAAGATTTCAAAAGCCCTCTGCCACTGCTAGTATGGTCTCACAGTTCCACTTCACCGTCACAGATCCTAACCCTCTGGAAGTGTAAGCTCAAACAGACCCTTTTTCTATATGCTGCCTTAGTCGTGGTGTTTCATCACAGCAATAGAAAAATCACTAATACATCATTAATATTTTTTGTCTCCAAGAGTCAAGTATTTGTCCTTGAGGTCGATACCACGTTGGGAAAGCATGGCCCAATACAAAGACCTATAGTCTAGACAGGAAGAGTAGCCATGAAAACTCCAAATCATAGCTCTTAAGACTATGGGAAAAGTATGTCCTAGCTACTGTTTGAACAACAAATGGACTTAAATTTGGAGATACTGAATTTAAGGAAGTTTAGATATCATGCTAGGTCTGTCAGGAGATGGAGACACACGTCTGAAGCTTAGCGTCCACTTGTGAAGGAGGTCAACTAGGAAGACAGTTGTTTAGCAGAAAAACAGTTAACAAGCGTTCTGTACTACTGACAAGTCCAGTAAGATAAGGACTGGAAAGTACTCAACTCAGCACCACTGAAACCTCACCTGCTGACTGAGGTGAATGGAATAAATGTAAACCATGGAGACCCATCTGCTCATCTCCATAATCTATAAGAATCAAAGAAAAAAATGTTAGTTGTTGATCTTATGAAACAAAAATAAATACAATGTATGTTTTTCTTTCCAAAAACTTGTACTTACCTGGTTCTGGGATTAAGGCTGATGATGTAAGTAAAATGAAAAAACCCTTATCTTCTAAGCATTTGATGATTGCCTAAAAGAAAAAAGAAAAAAAGAAAAAACAATCTTCAATCTACTTCTGGGAGAACTAGTGTAGACTGCATAGACTCACAATCACTTTGAAAGGTAGGCTTTCATAAAAGTCTCCACTTATCAGCAACACTCACACCATTTCCAGCTAGTGAGAGATGTGCAGATCATACAAAATGTTCTAATGACACTGAAGTGATGGTCAGGAGCTGTCTCTTCCCACCCATGTGGAAAGGAAGCATGTAAGCCTGACAGCCATAGGACAAAAATGGGAGAAAAAAGTGTTCAGAATAGCATTTAAACTCAGTCTTACCACCTAGACTGAAAAGTAAGCCTACACAATCTCTCATTGACTAAGGGCAGTTTAGATTAATGTTATTTACAAGTCAGAGTATTTTAACCAACATTATCATTAAGACAGGTCACTGTCATACACACATGCGTGCAAGTATGGTGTATTTCTTGTTTTCTAATGTCTATTATGGAGACAGACAAGAGCTAACTTGCTTCATTACTGTCAATACTTGCATCATCTCTTTAATAATATTTAGAAATTATTATAAAAGCTGGCTCAACTCTGGGCCAAGCATCTATTTCCATCTTCATATTGAGAAAGCCTGGCTAAAAAGACAGAATTCTTTGACCCAGTAGCTACTCCCAAGACTTACTTCCTCCATTATGAAACAATTTTTATAAACCCTTGGATAATGTTAAAGGTGGCTTTCAAAGAAGTATCTGAGAAGTGCTACTATGACCAATGCAAATACACTAGACATCTAACTAATACATCAAAAAACAATAAAGACTTTGAGAAAAACAAAACCCTTGTTCTTTTAGTCAGGAATAGAAACTAATGCGACACAAAGGTAAACTGAGATGTACAGACAATGAAAATGTCAGCTACAAGATTATGTCAGTTGGGCTGGGCGTGGTGGCACACGCCTTTAATCCCAGCACTCGGGAAGCATAGGCAGGTGGATCGCTGTGAGTTCAAAGACAGCCTAGTCTACAAAAGTGAGTCCAGGACAGGCAAAGCTACACAGAGAGACCCTGTCTCAAAAAAACCTAAAAAAGAAAAAGAAAAAGATTAAGTCAGTTAACATTAGCAGTGAAAACCCTACCTGTAAGCGAAATAATTCAGCTAATACTTAGGTACCAATTTCCTAGTTTAAGGAAAAAATTAATAATTATACTTAAAATTAGCAATCCTTACCAGTTGCTTATTTTTAATATATTCCATTAGCTTATCTATGTTTTGTCCTTGTTTGTTTGACAGTTCCACTTCATATAAATCAAAGCATAAATCTTGACAACAGACTGTAGAGAGAATCAGAAAAATAGAACATTTAAATTTTAAAAAAATTATTCTTTTAGGCCGGGCGTTGGTGGCGCACACCTTTAATCCCAGCACCCGGGAGGCAGAGGCAGGCAGATCCCTGTGAGTTCGAAGCCAGCCTGGTCTACAAAGGGAGTCCAGGACAGCCAAGGCTACACAGAGAAACCCTGTCTCAAAAAACCAAAAAAAAAAAAAAAAAAATTCTTTTACAATTCCACACATTATCTTGTTTTTGATCACATATACTCTCACTGACTTCTTTTCAGGGTGTGTATGTGCACATGCATGTACATACACAGGGTCTCATTATGTATTCCTAGCTGGTCTGAAATTTGCTGTATAGACCAGGGTGACCTTGAACTCAGAAAACTGTCTGCCTCTGCCTCCTTAGAGGTGTCTTTTTTTTTTTTTGGTTTTTTTTTTTTTGGTTTTTCGAGACAGGGTTTCTCTGTGTAGCCTTGACTGTCCTGAACTCACTCTGTAGACCAGGCTGGCCTCGAACTCACAGCGATCCGCCTGCCTCTGCCTCCCAAGTGCTGGGATTAAAGGCGTGCGCCACCACGCCCGGCTGTGAGGTGTCTTGCCTCAGAACTTTTAATTTCAAAAATCAATTTTTGCCGGGCATGGTGACGCATGCCTTTACTCCCAGCACTTGGGAGGCAGAGGCAGGTGGATCTCTGAGTTTGAGGCCAACCTGCTCTACAAAGCAAGTCCAAGACAGACAGGGCTACACGGAGAAATCCTGTCTCGAAAAACAAAACAAAACAAACCAATAGCAGAGGCATGCAGACTGCTGTTGGCGCAAGGCCAGCTTTGTCTACAAAAGGAGTTCCAGGACAGCTAGAGCTACACAGAGAAACCCTGGTTTAAAAAAAAAAAGGTACTTTAAGCCAGGTGTGGTGACATACATCTGTAGTCCCAGCACTCCAGAGGCAGAGGTAAGGGGATATCTGTGAATTCAAGGCCAGCTTGGTCTACTAAGGACCGTCAATGCTACACAGAGGAATCCTGTCCCAGAAAAAAAACTTTTTTCAATTTAATCTCAATACTCAGGAGGCAAAGGATGACAGATCTCTGTGAGCTCAAGGCCAGCCTGGTCTACATGGTGAGTTCCAGGACAGCCAGGATTATATGGGATGACTCTATCTCAAAACAAACAAACAAAAAAAAAAAATGTTCTCTCTCTCTCTCCATTTTGTTTTTTTTCAAGCCAGGGCTTCTTCTGTAGTCCTGGCTGTCCTGGACTGCCTGCCTCTGCCTCTCAAATAAAATATTCTCTCTTATATTGCTACAAGAATAGCAAAATAAATACTAGACAAAAATATCAGTATTTCATAAATTAAATGATGAAATTTTACTCGTATTTATTTTGTTTTGAGAAAGGGTCTCATGATGTTGCACTAGGCTGGCCTCAAACTCATGGAAACCCATCCACTGGCCTCTGCCTCCCAAGTGCTGGCCTCATATTTGCTTCAAGCTTAACAATACATAAATTAAAAACAGTAAAAACCGTTGTGACTGAAAGGAATGGGTCTGAGATTCAGCTATTTTTAACACATTTGCTCAATTCTCTGAGGTCTCTATCAGCTTAGATGAGTCTGTTCCAAGGAGTGGAGAACATTGTAACTCTACAACTTCCTCAAAAGGCCATTTTGAGACCCATTTAAGATGAAATTTAGACATGTATGTGGATGTTTGGAAGACAGAGTGAACAATAACTGAAGTTAGCCCAGGATATGTTGTGTGCCATTACATTTTGACAGACCTTTCTGCTCCACATAATTCTGTCTTCTAAAGGCAGCTTCTGGTAGGTTCTCCTTCAGAGACGACACTTTCATCACATAATTAAAATCTAGTTCCCGGGGCCTAAAGAACAAAACTCGTCAAATAAGTGCTATAATTAATACTGATATAACCTTATCACTTTCTAATGCAAATGCAAACAGAAATATAACCATAAAAAGTCCTTAAAGGGCAGAAAAGATGGTTGTTAAAGAGTGTGCACTGCTCCTGCAGATAACGTGAATCTGTTTCTAACACTCACACCCTGCAGCTGAAGATTCCCTCTTTTGGCCTCTGGCACCTGCACGCACATGTACATACCCACACATGAAACATATATACAAACATATTATTTTAAAGTCATTAAATTCTAGGTTAGATAACATACATATTTATAAGCAATATAGATTCTCACACATATGACCTACAGATTTTGTATACAAGCATGCTCACATTTTCTGAATATATGTGTTTTTAGCATGGCCAAAATATCCAGATGTGTTAAAGAATTGTGTATTTTGAAACCGGCAGTTTTCAAAAAGTAATTAAGTTGCTATTTTGTCTTTTTCTTCCCCACAGAGCTAAGGATCAGGGCCTTTAAGCACTCTGCCACTGAGCTAAATCTCCAACCCCCGTAAGTTGCAATTCTCTGCACCACTGGGTTATATCACAGATGAGCCAAATGCAGGCTTTTTTTAATGTTATTTTTTAAAGATTTACTTATTATTATGTATAAAGTGCTCTGCCTGTATGTACCCCTGCAGGCCAGAAGAGAGCATCAGATCACACTATAGATGGATGTGAGCCACCATGTGGTTGCTGGGAATTGAACTCAGGACCTCTGGAGGAGCAGTCAGTGTCAATAACCTCTGAGCCATCTCTCCAGCCCCAAATGCAGTTTTTTATTCTGTCATTTCTCAAGTAAATTTTTTTTCTTTACAATTTATTTTTAAGCAGTACTGGGGTTTTTTAAAAGATGCAAAAATACCACAAAAATTCTTACACTTTACATTTTTGCTTGGTCTCTCTAAGTACTTTTTGCTCTCCTGTTTATTGGGGAGGTGTGCCTGATCCCCTTTTATCTCAAAATACTCGTTTCCCCCAAAAGAACACTTCCTTGTGCAACAAACTACAAAAAACAAATTTATGATGACAGACTACTATTACTTAGCTTATACCTTATCCAAATTTTGCTAAGATCCTTCAAAATCAAAAAATTAAACCACCGCCACACACACATCAATAATCAAGAAAACGAGGCTAATGTACCTAAGAAGGAGGGTATGGAAGAAGCTTGGGAAACGGAATGTAAAGTGACTGATTCTATTTCAACGAAAAGCACATTTGGGCAGTTGTGGCTTAATCATTTAGTCCCAGCATTCCAGAAGGCAGAGTGAGTTCCAGGGCAGCCAAAGCTACACAGAGAAACTATGTCTTAAAAAGAGGAAAGACCAACCAAACAAAACAGTTACGAAAATACATTTTCAGCATTCTGGGAGGCAGAGGAAGATGGATAAAGCAAATCCAGGACAGCCAAGGCTACATAGAGCAACCTTGTCTCAAAAACAAACAAGAAAACAGATTTTCATTCGTCTCACTGCAGAATTTGCCTCCCGCCCATTTGTGATTAAAATCCAAATTGAAAGAAAATATTGAAAGATATGCAAAGAACCAGATTTTCATCTATTTTTGCCATCTACTTGAGTATTATATGCCATTATTCTTCCTACATTTAGGAACTACATTGTAAGGCAAGAAAGAGCCTTTCCTTCTTTTAAAACTATTTTTTCACAAAAATTTTTATTTCCTATTTATGAGGTATACTATCCCTGTTCTCTGTTCTTTTTTTTTTTTCTTTCTTTTTCGAAACAGGGTTTCTCTGTGTAGCCTTGGCCATCCTGGACTCACTTTGTAGACCAGGATGTCCTTGAACTCACAGCGATCCGCCTGCCTCTGCCTCCCGAGTGCTGGGATTAAAGGCATGCGCCACCACGCCCGGCTCCTGTTCTCTGTTCTTACAAACAGCCAGCAGAAAACGAATTCTGACAGAAATCAGTTCTCTTATGTCAACTAACTATGTCTATGTTTCAGTGGTATGGGGTATAAAGTGTGAACAGATCAAACAACAAGAGTTCTAATATGTCCTTTAGGATTAAATCCTCAGGATTGAAAAAACAAACACAAACAACAAAAAAAGTTTTAAAATGTCATTATACTCCAAACCAATTTTTAGTATTTTTTATAAAAGAATCATGTGAGTATTAGATACTGTAAATCTTATAATTGAATTGAGGGGCTATAATTTGTTGGACTTGCTCTACAGACAAATTTGGTTTGTTGTAGAGGAAAAGCAAGCTTCCAATACAAAAGAATTTAGCCAAGCATGCTAACAGATACACAGTCTTAACTATTCAGGAGGCACTTAAGTTCCAGAACAACCAGAGCAATACAGCAAGACCCCATCTCAACTAAAGCAATAGAATACCATTTTCCGGGGGCTGGTGAGATGGCTCAGTGGTTAAGAGCATTGTCTGCTCTTCTAGGTCCGTAGTTCAATTCCCAGCAACGACATGGTGGCTCACAGCCATCTATACTGGAATCGAATGCCCTCTTCTGGTGTGCAGATGCACATGCTGATAGAGCACTCATACACAAAATAAATAAAATCTTAAGACAGACAGACAGATAGACAGACTGACCATTTTATCTTTAAGGATTATAATTTAGGTCAGGTCACCCTGTACTTGTACTCTACACAATCAAATGTATTGTGGCCTAAAACCAAGTAAAATCACTATATTTCACAGCAATGTTACCCATAAAGACAATGAAATGAGTACCTAGCACTGGAAAAACAAAACATGTATTAAGGATGACTTCAAATATAATACTTACAGTTGAACTGGAATTACTGTGCCATAAGTAGACCAAAGGGTTATATCACACATCAAACAACCCTGCATAATTAATTGCCCTTTCCATGGAGAGATGAGAGCTTTAAGAAATGAGGGGGGGGGAAAAAGCTGTTTACTTTGTGAAACATTTACTAAAACAACAACAAAAACTACAAGAACTAATTAATTTCTTACCATTTTTATTTGGTTCAAGTCTAGAAAGAAACAAAGAATGTTTTTATTAGAGGAAGTGAACAAAACTTAGCAAATAAAGTATGCTTTTATTATTTTATTATTACTCACGTGCTTTTACAAGTGGGTGCTGTCATCTTTTACGTTCCCTGTACTGAAAAGTTACAATTATATAGGGACAGGTCTGTCTGGGTCACTTAATAACAGTGTTGCCTGAAAGTTCATAGAGGTAATTCTGAAAGAAAGAAAGAAAGATTGATTAGCACTATGGAAATGCATATAAATTAAATTCACCTCAACCTCAACCAAACCTGTAATTCAGGATATTAGATTTAAGAAATATTTTATTTACAGAGACTATACCTGACTTAGTATGAAGGCACGAAAATGACTTTTTCTGTAAGAAACTTTGTCGGTATCTGCAGCTACGTGGCAGTCATAGCCAAAAGACGGCCTAGGGTTGTTACCTGTATAATTCTCAGACACAAACTTGATTTTTTCCTAGAATGAAAACAGTAAGACTGATCAGATGTCTTCAAATGGCAATCAATAGCTTTAACAGTAGGGGTCATTTTACAAGTAGCTTAATAGGGATGTCAATGTGTTTTTTTCTCACCAGTAACCAAAATAAAATGTATGCTTTTTGGAAAAATAATATCTTAGGGCCATTAATTTTTTTTAAATGTTCACTGGTATTTTTTAAAGATGTATTTATTTATTTACTGTATGAGTGCCCTATCTGCATGTAAATTGAACTCAGGACCCTCTGCAAGAGCAGACAGTGCTCTTAATGTCTGAGCCATCTTTCCAGGCCCATTCACTGGTATTTTGACTGCATGGATATCTGTGTGAGGGTGTCAGATCTCCTGGCATAGGAATTACTGTAGTTGTAAGCTGCCATGTGGGTGCTGGGAACTGAACCAGGGTCCTCTGGAAGAACAGTCAGTGCTCTTAACCTTTGAGCCATCTCTCCAGCTTCCTGTTAATGGTTTTAATCACCCATAAGTGCTTTAAAACTTAAAAAAAGGGAAAAAAAAGCTGTGCTTGGGTTTATTTCTGAAGTTTTTCATCATAATACTAAGGGAATACATGATCAGATCAATTATCTTTAATGAAACTTCACTGAATGGCTATATAGTGATTTAATAGAAAATACGACATGAAATCTAAATTATCAAAAGATGAGTTTCCAAACCAAAGCATTAATGAAATATAAATTATGTTAGTGCCCAGAAAGTCTTCAAGGGGAGAACACATAATAAACTGAATCATAAGTGGGTGTCCTTGACCACCGAGTGATCAGTATTACCCAAGATAGATTAGACGAAGAATCAAATGTCATGCCGGGCATGGTGGTGCATGCCTTTAATCCCAGCACTCGGGAGGCAGAGGCAGGCGGATCGCTGTGAGTTCGAGGCCAGCCTGGTCTACAAAGTGAGTCCAGGTCAGTCAAGGCTACACAGAGAAATCCTGTCTCGAAAAACCAAAAAAAAAAAAAAAAAAGAATCAAATGTCAAGTTTTCTCGAGCTGGGAGTATAATTCAGTAGTAGAATGCTTGCCTAATGTGGGCACATGTGGGAAAGGCCTTAACTTTGATTCCTAGCAATAGAAAAAAAAAAAGTCAAGTTTTAACATATGATAAATTTCACAGAATGATTAAGCATGAAGGGGGAGGGGCTCACAAACTACTATTAGCTGAGGAGCTAGTGACAGTTGATGTCTTGTGGGGAGGGAGAGTTCTCTTTAAGGGTGTGGCCCTGATCTGTTTACCATTCTCCAATGGGTGACCCACACTCATGATTATATATTGGACTTGGTGGGCTAAAAAGGAAAAGTTGAGAAGGGTGGGAAAGTGGGAGATACATCAGAGAGGAGTTAGGAGGAATACATATCAAAATACATTACATAAATTTCTAAAGGAATAAAAACAACGACGACGGCTGGCTAACGATTAGGAACACTGGCGACTCTTCCAGAGGACCTGGGTTTAATTCCCAGCACTCAAATGATGGCTATTAACTGACTGCAACTCTAGTACCAGGGGATCTGAAAACCTCTTCTGGCCTCCTCAGGTACCAGGCACACACAGGACACAGAGACATGTGTAAGCAGAACACTCACACACAGAAACCAATCTGTATATACTATGTCCTATTTACAGAGATGTCTAGGACAGACAGATCCAAAAAGATGGGAAATAAACTGGTTGCCAGGGTTGGTGACAGAAAGGGCCTAAAATAAGAGTGACAGTTTCACAAATATGGAGACAACACACACATTAGCCCATACAGCTTATATGGGTTAATACAGGCAGGTGGATTACTGTGAGTTCGAGGCCAGCCTGATCTACAAAGTGAGTCCAGGACAGCCAAGGCTACACAGAGACACCCTGACTCTGTCTCGAAAACAAAACAAAACGGGTAAAAATTACCGCAAATACTGCTTTTTAATATTTTAATATATTAATATTAAATAGTTTAAATACTTTAAATTTTAAATATTTTATATTTTAATATAATATTATATTTATTATTATATTAAAATATAAAATAATGTTTAATATTATTTTAAATGTGAAATACTGAGTTTTTGCTTTCCGGCAGTGATGACCTCCCTACGAGAACATGCCTCTCGCAAAGGATCTCCTTCATCCCTCTCCAGAGGAGAAGAAACACAAAAAAAAGCGCCTGGTGCAGAGCCCCAATTCCTATTTTATGGATGTGAAGTGCCCAGGCTGCTATAAAATCACCACGGTCTTTAGTCATGCACAAACGGTAGTCTTGTGCGTTGGCTGCTCACTGTTCTCTGTCAGCCTACAGCAGGAAAAGCAAGGCTTACAGAAGGATGCTCCTTCAGGAGGAAGCAGCACTGAAAGTACCTAACGCAAGATAAGGGGGAAACCACCCCAATAAACACATTTTGGATTTAAAAGAAAAAAAATACTGAGTTTTTAAAAACCAACACTATCAGGGATATAGGCACTATGCATGATGTTCCTTTTCAGTCCTTGCAGTAACATTTTGTTTCACCTGACACTGCTAACCACTCCTCTTCTGAGTCCCTGCATATGGCTCCTCCACTTCCCCACTGTCCATTCCATTAAAGTCTCCAAACACGGTGGCCATGTACTCCTCCTATACACATAACGACGTCTTGGTTTCAACCAATACTCCAACCCTGATTTTGGTGGAGCCCCTCCTAAACTATTTTTATCGCCTGCAAGGCTATGTTTCAGAGACATCAAAGGCTGAGTATTTCTCTAGTTCATAAAAGTACCTGTCCACTTACTGAGAAACTATTAAGTACAAGTTAAGGACTTTAAATGTCAATTTAATCCACACAGTAATTCTACAATTACTATACAATTACAACTACAGTTATCTCTTTTCCAAATGAGAAAACTGAAGCATAAAATCTTCATATCAACCATCTTTTAAACTATTACCTATTTATACCCCTGAATTCATCAGCTTCCCTGCCGACCTTTTCTTGCTGCCTCCTCTCCACTCGTAGTTCCACTATACTACGTTGAAAGCCTCATCTTCTCTCTTAACCCAAACATTCCACAGTTGTCACGTTTGCTCAGATCTGCGTGTCCTCTATTCTTACGTCATTACAATAGTGTAGTGACCTTTACAAAAGAACCAGACCAGGCTCTGGGGACTGAAAAACACCTTGTGTTAGACTCAAAACTCAATTATATCTAAACTTCTGAGAAAAGTATGACCTGTTCAACACTAAAACCTGGCTTTTATTACAGCCATCTCAGGGAATTAACTACAACCTGCTTATTTTGTAGAAGAGGAGATTCGCTTTTCTAAGACCTGCATCTGCCTGGACCTCTCAGAGTGGTAACAGCACTTCACCAACACAATAATGGAGCTATTTTGATCATAAATCTTAAAATGAAATATATACACTTATTGTAAGTCTTAAAATAAAACATACAATCTGGTCGTTGTGTGTATTTATTGCTCAAAACAAGCTCACGTAGAGCTTGTTTTTGAACTGGGTTTTTTTTTTAATGTGTTTGGATTTTTTTGCCTATGTGTTAATTGATGATGCAGAAACTTACATGAAGTTTTACCCTTTTGTTTGTTTTTCAAGACAGGGTTTCTCTGTGTAACCTTGGCTGTACTGGACTCACTTTATAGACCAGGCTGGCCTCGAACTCACGGAGATCCACCTGCCTCTGCCTCCCTGAGTGCTGGGATTACAAGCATGCACCATGGTGCCGGGCTCATTTCTCTTTTCTTATGTCTTGTATAGATACGTGCAATCTTTTGCCAATAACACAGTAGTTGATAGCTATAAAGTTCAAAGTTGAACAATGTAATTGAGTGCCCCCCAATTGTATATTTATGGATTCTGTGTTTGCTGCAGTTAACTCTGGCTACACAGAGCCCATGGATTAGACATACTTTTTCTACATCAATATACTAATATGTCCTACAGGGAATAACACCTTGAAACGCTTTTATTGCAAGTCTTTAACTTCTTTTCTTTCTTTTTTTTTTTTTTGAGCCTTGTAGCCTTGGCTGTCCTGGACTCACTTTGTAGACCAGGCTGGCCTTGAACTCACAGCGATCCACCTGTCTCTGCCTCCCGAGTGCTGGGATTAAAGGCGCCACCACGCCCAGCTGAAGTCTTTAACTTCTAATGAAAAAATTTTACACAGAAATTGTGCTTACAGAAATAACTTTTTCTCTGAAAAAAATCTTTTGAAACAAAAAGCAGAGATAACTGCATCTTTACTTTGATAGAAATAATAAAACCAAGTGTAATACAATAAAAAAAAAATCACTCTCTACCCTTAAATTAGTAATCCATTCATTATGCAAAACGAATAGAGAAACAAATTAAACTGATTAGAAAACAAAGACATGTGAAAAAAATCAGTACTATAAATGTGAAGGAATATGTAGACTAAGAAGCATATTATGTTGTATTGACCACACAAAAGATAATCTGAATTCATAAGCAAACTATTTAAATTCATAAAGCATTATGTAGATTATATGCTATTTTAAAATAGCAAATGCACTTAGCTATTTCAATTTATCAATTGGCAATTAACTTTAACAAAATGGGGGTGCAGACTATATCCACTGAATCTACAAATTATGACTTTTTCATCTGACTGTAAGTTAGTTATACTTGAATATTCAACTTCAAAATTACATTTGCTGGGCATGGTGGCACACGCCTTTAATCCCAGCACTCAGGAGGCAGAGGCAGTCGGATCACTGTGAGTTCCTGGTCTACAAAGTGAGTCTAGGACAGCCAAGGCTAACAGAGAAACCCTGTCTCAAAAAACCAAAAAAACCAAAATATCACATTTATTTTTACTTTTCATGTGTATATGCATGGGAAAGCATGCTAATGTGTCAGAGGGCAAGCTGAAGGAGTTGGCTCTCTCCTTTCACCAGGTAGGTTCGAGGAGTCAAACTCAGGCCCTCAGGTTCGGCAGCAGTGAGCTAACCACTGGCTATCTTGTCCCTCTCACTCTTCAGGCCCAAGCTGGCCTTGACCTTGCAACAATCTTTCTGTCTCAGCCTCCTAACTGCAATATTTAAAATTTGAAGATGTCTTTAATACTCTCAAAACTTGATCTTCTACAAAGTTTCTGAATCATAAAGCTGAAACCTGTAATTTTTGTTTGTTTTGTTTTTTGAGATAGTGTTTCTCTGTGTAATAGCCCTGGCTATCCTGGACTTACTTTAAAAACTTTTTTAAAATTTACTTTATGTATGTATATGAATGCTGTATCTGCAGGTTCACCTGTGCACCAGAAGAGGGCATCAGATCATACTATAGATGGTTGTGAGCCACATGTGATGGCTGGGAATTGAACTCAGGACCTCGGGAAGAGTAGCCAGTGCTCTCAACCACTAAGCCATCTCCAGCCCCTCCTGAACTCGCTTTGTAGAGCAGGCTGGTCTGGAACTCAAGAGGCCCATTTGCCTCTGCCTCCCGAGTGCTGGGATTAAAGGCATGTGCCACCAAACCCAGCCAAAACTTGTAATTTTTAAAAAGTATTATTTTTTGTTTTGACAGAATGTACAAAAGGTAAATAAATTGTTCAAGATCATATAATTTTTAAAATCTGTGATGTGTGCATTCTTTCTCTTTTGTGATACTGGGGATCCAACATGCTAGATAAGTGCTCTATTATTAAGCCATACCCCCCTAGTCCTTTATGGTGTCTTTTAAAGACATCCATATAAACACAGTGACCAATGTTCTAACTCATCAAATTGTGTTTATGATCTGTACTTTAGCATTAAACTACTAATTTTCAATGAAAAAGCTGAACAAAACTTATTGATATGTTTAGTACCTTCCAAAAAGATATTAAGTGGTTTTTCTCTTAGAAACAAATCTTAAAAATGCAAAGAACTTTTTTCAGGCACAACTTACATTTTAAAACCTGTCTTTAATTCCTTCAATCATTATGTCTTACAAAGCAAGGGGCAGAATTAAGATAATCTTAAAAATTGCTTTTATCACTAGATATATTCCATCCCAAATGCCCTGAGCACAAAATAGGGGATTTCCACAGAGGTTAAACAGGTCCCGTAGCCAAATGAACTAGGCCTCAAGAGCTGGGGCCAAATATCTTTTCTCCTAAGAAGGGTCAAGTACATATTAAAGGGTGTGTTTTAACAAGCAAGGCTGTATTGGCTATCAGCAAGGGATTTAGTTCTCCAATTAAATGTTATATTTTATTAAGGGAAAACAGAAAGTATACCCCAAGCACATTTCCTATGACAAAAGCAGTAATTAAAAACAGAAGCCAATTAAAAAAAGACAAAAAAAAAAACAAAAAACAAAAAAAAAACCAAAAAAACCCCCAAAGGACTAGAAGAGAATATTTACTATGCTAATAATGACAGACTTAACTAATACACTAAGACAGGAGAAATTTTTTTTAAAAAAAAGTAAATTCATGGGCTGGAGAGATGGCTCAGAGGTTAAGAACACTTTCTACTCTCCCAGAGGTCCTGAGTTCAATTCCCAGCAACCACATGGTGGCTCACAACCATCTATAATGAGATCTGGTGCCCTCTTCTGGTGTGCAGGCATGTACATAATAAATAAATCTTTAAAAAAAAAAGTAAATTCACATTTCAAGAGGCATTTAATAGCCAATGACCATTTAAAAAACACTTCCAATTTATAAACTTAAAAAGCCAAGATATTTTCATGCAAGCTAAGGACACATTAAAGTGATATAATAGAATGCTAAAGGCAAAGAGAAAAATATTAAATGCAGTTAGAGAAAAAGAAACCCAAAGACTAAGAGAAGAAAGCAAAGACAGAAATGAAGCTATCCAAAGACATGTAAGAAGTATTCAAAACCAACGTACTAACAATTTTCCATGTAAAATGTTTATATCCAACAAAGCCATTTTCCAAGAAGGACAGTGAGCCAAAAAAGAAGTGTTCATTATTCTCTCTAAAGTTTTTTCCCCCAATTTATTATTATTATTTTTATTTTATGTACATTTGTATTTTGACTGCATGCCTGTCTGTGAGGGTGTCAGATTCCATGAACAGGAGTGACAGACAGTTGTGACCTGCCATGTGGGTGCTGGGGATTGAACCTGGGTCCTCTGGAAGAGCAGCCAGTACTCTTAACTGCTAAGCTGTCTCTCCACCCCCACTCCCACCAAATTTTAGTAAACAAAGCTACAAAGGAAGTGCTGTAGATGGAAAAGTATAGCAACGAATGGAGAGTAGTCAAAATGTGGCAAATATTAGGTACTGGCTATAAAACCAACAATTCCAAACAGGATTCCAGCTATCTGGTAATAATTTTTTAAAAGAGTTCTATTTTTTTAAAAGATTTATTTATTTATTATATATACAGTGTTCTGCCTGCATGTGTGCCTATGTGTCAGAAGAAGGAACCAGATCTCATTATAGAAGGTCATGACCCACCATGTGGTTGCTGGGAATTGAACTCAGGACCTTTGGAAGAGCAACCAGTGGTCTTAACCTCTGAGCCATCTCTCCAGCCCTAAGAGTTCTACTGTATGACAAAAATAGCATATAAATCATGAAGAAGGTGAACGAAGCTAACAATTCTAAGATAATAATGTTTGTAAGTTAAATAGATTACAGAACTGGGTGCTATGGCACACACTTGTAATATCAGCACTTGGGGAGGCAGAGGCAGGTAGATCTCTACGAGTTCGAGTCCAGCCTGCTCTACAGAGTGAATCCACGACAGCTACACAGAGAAGCCTTGTCTCAAAAACTCAAAATAGTAAAACAACAATAACAGATTAGGAGATACTAAATCAACAACAACAACAACAACAAAAAAGATAAGACTTAGAAACATAGGACAGGGCAAACAAATTACAAAGAACAACTATATTAAACGCAAACAAATTATAATGTTCTGCCCCTAAAGATTTTTAAAACTATTTTTTTAAATCCAGGCAGTGGAGAGATGGTCAGTGGTTAAGAGTGCATACTGTTCTTTTGTTTGTTTTGGTTTTGTTTTGTTTTTCTGACAGGGTTTCTCTGTGTAGCCCTGGTTGTCCTGGACTCCCTTTGAAGACCAGGCTGGCCTCGAACTCAACAGTGATCCGGCGGCCTCTGCCTCCCGTGTGCTGGGATTAGAGGCGTGTACCACCAAGCCTGGTGAGCACATACTATTCTTAAAGAGGTCCCAAGTTCAGTTCTTAGCACCCTTCTTAAGTGGTTTAGAACCTCCTGTAGCTGCAAATCCAGGCTCTAACATCCTCTTCTGGCCTTCACAGGTACCTGCCCCTAAGTACACATACCCTCACATAGATACATGTAACTGAAAATCAAAATGAAATTGTAAAACAAAACAAAACAACCCAGCCAGACATGGTGGAGCATACCTGTAACCCCAGAACTTGAGAGACCTGGCAGGAAGATTGGGTAGCCTAAGCTACATGTCGTCTCAAAAAAGAAAAAATATTCTAAGAGATACTCTTTTTTACTTTTTAGTGGTGCTGGGAACTGAATCCAGGGTAGTATACATACTTGGCAAGTATAGGGCTGAGGACATGGCTCAGTGGTAGCTTGGCCTTCATTAAACTTTGGATTCAATTCTTAGTATTACAAGATAAACAAACAAAATACACAAGTGCATATACCAACTAGTTGTATCAAAATAGTTTAGTGAGCAGGGCATGGTGGCGCACGCCTTTAATCCCACCACTCAGGAGGCAGAGGCAGGTGGATTACGCTGTGAGTTTGAGGCCAACCTGGTCTACAAAGTGAGTCCAGGACAGCCAAGGCTGTACAGAGAAACCCTGTCTTGAAAAACCAAAAACCGCCAACCAAAAAAAAAAAAAAAAAATTGTTTTAGTGAAAAACATATTTTTCATTGGTAAGAATATAAATGATAAACTACAGGTAAGATGAACCAAAACAAGTTGGGCAGTAATACAATACTATTAAAATGTAAAAAGAAGATATAAAATAGTAAGACATTTGAATAGAAAAGGGGTACCGGTAATAACTCTGATAACAAATATTAAAACAGGGCTTGAGAAATGGCTCAGAGGCTAAGAGTATGGTCTGCTCTTCCAAAGGTCATGAGTTCAATTCCCAGCAACCACATGGTGGGTCACAGCCATCTATAATGAGATCTGGTGCCCTCTTCTGGTCTGCAGGTGTTACATGCAGGCAGAATACTGTATACATAATAATAAATTAATATTTTAAAAAACAAAGATTAAAACAAAGTCCTAAAAAACTTAAGGTAAAGCCCTAAGAGAAAATCTAATTTAACAATTGTGACACCCTGAATTAACTTAAAAAATAAATCTGAGTAGTCCTTCACCACTAAAGACATTAAACCACTAGCCTAACATCTGCCACTAACAAAACTGTAGGCCCAAGTCAATGCAATGACAAATGTTTATTTATGGCAGCAGTGATTAGGAGCAGTGCAACGATGGATATATGGTAAGGAACAGAATATATTCTTACAATAAACCGTATCATGAAGGAAACAAATAAATTATAAGCAAAAGGCTCACAAAGTGGTGATGATTATGTTGTGAACACATAGGGGGAGGGGCGGGTGGGGGCGCGCCCGCGTACCTTAACACTCTCATCATCTGGAAGACCTATATACAATTTAAGGAACCAGTATTTTCCAAATGACTAATACACAAGATGAAAGCCCTTTGAAGGGTAAGCTAAATTAGATTTTAATAAGCTCATTCATAAGGCTTCAACTTTACACTGTAACCAACTTTTTACAAAAGAGATTTTATTTAGTATGTATACAGTATTCTGCCTGTACATGTGCCAGCAAGCCAGAAGAGGGCACCAGATCTCATTATAGATGGTTGTGAGCCATTATATGGCTGCTGGGAACTAAACTCAGAACCTTTGGAAGAGTAGCCAGCCAGTGCTCTTAACATCTGAGCTATCTCTCCAGCCCTGTAGCCAACTTTAAAGAAACTATTATCAAAATTGATTATCAAAGAAAATACAACTATGTAAAATTATTAAAATATCCCTCCTTTCCAACTACTTAGCTAGGCAATGCCAGATTATTTTACCGTATACTTCAATCTGTACAACAGACTAAATACAGAAGTAATACCTGAGCAATTAAAGGTGGCATGAAGTCTATTTGCAAAAACACAGTACAGGGGCTGGAGAGATGGCTCAGCGGTTAGGAGCACTGGCTGCTCTTCCAGAAGTCCTGAGTTCAATTCCCAGCAACCACATGGTGGCTTACAACCATCTGTCCTGGGATCTGATGCCTTCTTCTGGTATTCAGGTGTACATAAAGACAAAACACTCATATACATAAAATAAGTAAATAAATCTTTTTTAAAAACCCCACAGTACAATGCTACTCATATCACTAATATTTTTGGAAGAGAAATAACTATTTCTCATTAAAAATGTTATTTAAGGCAAGATACCAACAAATATGTTTGAAAGTAATCAATTTAACTGAAGTATGCAATATTTTTAAAACTCAAAAGAGTTGGCTAGAGATGTAGACCAGTGCCTGTCTAGAATAAACAAAATCCTGCCTCAATAACCAGCACTGCATAAATCCAATGTGGCAGTACATCTGTAATCCCAGCATTTAAGAAAAGGTGGCAGGGGCTGGAGAGAGAGCCTGGGCTACAATTACAATTAAAAAAAAAAAAAAAAAGAGTAAAGGAGCATGGACACATGCTGTAACATAAATCTTGGAACATGGGGCTGGAGAGATGGGCCAGTGGTTAAGAGTGCTGCCTGCTCTTGCAGAGGTCCTGAGTTCAATTCCCAGCAACCACATGGTGATTCACAGCCATCTATATAATGTGATCTGATGCCCTCTTCTGGGATGCAGGTGTAGATGCATATAAAGCACTCATACACATAAATAAATAATCTTGGAACATAAAATATGAATATAAAGTATGAGTCTCTCTAAGTTCAAAACAGGTAAAGATATGTTTGCTAATGCAATAAAGACCATGGTGACAGTTCAAGGAATACTTTCCTTCTAGAATCGACACACACAAACTGTTTCTAAGGTACCTGTAGCTGTAGTCCTCTATTAATCAAGGTGAAGAAATAGCCTACTTGCCTTTTTTTTTTGGTTTTTTTTTTTTTTTTGGTTTTTCATTACAGTGTTTCTGTGTAGCCTTGGCTTTCCTGGACTCTCTGTGCAGACCAGGTTGGCTTCGAACTCACAGAGATCCACCTGCCTCTGCCTCCTGAGTGCTGGGATTAAAGGCATGTGCCACTACCACCCAGCTGCCTACTTGCTTTCTTTGTAAACACATTTTCACATATACACAAAAAAGCTATTCTCTTAGAAGGAAAAAAAAAATCCCATTTTTTCCTAAATGAATCTATAAATACAATGAATAAGCTATTTAATGCAAACACAAATATCCCAAAGAGATTTTCTTAGAAACTGAGATGGAGGAAAAATCCAGGGCTTTTCCTGGCTCCCCAGAAGAAAATATCAATGTATATTATGAAGCTACCATAACTAAAACAGTATGGTAACTTCTAAATAGGTCAAAGAGGAGTGTTTAGAACATGTCATAATCAAGGGATAATGGCCTATCCCAAATGTTTGACTTTCTTACTCACTAGGGAAGATTTAAAATTAAAATGAAGCTGAGCAACGGGGCACAGCTGTGACCCCAGCTCTCAGGAAGGCAGAGGCAGGTGGATCTCTGTGAGTTTGAGACCAGCCTGTTCTAGAAAGTGAGTCCAGGACAGTCAAAGATACACAGAGAAACCCTGTCTTGAAAAACCAAAATTAATTAATTAATTTTGATATTTTTCAATTATTAAATGGGTTAAGATGTTTAGAAAACATTGTTACCATATAGTATTTCCTAGCAGAGTAATGAAAACCATACCTTTCGCTTCCCGGCCAAACAAGATTTCTCTGTGTAGACCAGACCGGCCTTGAACTCCCAGAGATCCACCCGCCTTTGCCTCCTCCCAAGTGCTAGGATTAAAGGCCTGTGTTACCATGCCCTGCTTCAATTAACTTTTGCGAGGGGGGAGGACAAGGTTTTTCTGTGCAGTCCTGGCTGTCCTTGAACTCAGAGATCTATCGTTCCTCTGTTTCCCAGTCGGTTTTAGCTGCCCCCACCACCCTGAAAGCCAAACCTAAGGTGAACGAAAAGTTAACAGACTGCCTAGCTTTCTCGTAAGAATTTGATTCTACAGAAATAGTATCAGCAGCACCCAAAGCCTGTTTATAATAGCTGCAGGGGGGACACCCGCCCCCCCCCAGCTCTACAGAATTGTTATAAGAAAATCTGAAATGTCCACTGCCTAGACACTAGGACATGTTCAATATATTTGTGCTAAATATCTTTATCTTTCTCATCTAAAAGAATGTTATAGTCAGAAAATGTATTAGCAACACATTTCAAACATCATCTTTCTTAAAATAATAATTACTGGCAAATACTTGGTTGTCTTTTATTTTTTCTAACTTGGGCTCTCTAGGTATTGATGTACTGGTCACACTGGAGCTATCCTTTACTACAAGACAATTTTCCAGGAGGCGTATTCTCTTACACCGTCAGGTGTGTGTGCTTTGTACCAAACCTCTTAAGATAGGATTTCCAACAATCCCAGATTTTAAAATACCACATATTCACCCCGTTTTCCTTTTGCTTCTTTCTCAGGGGGAACAATGTGAGTCCTCAGGTCATTTGTATTATACAAGTTTAGGTAAGATTTTTATTAACTTTGCCATTCTAATTTTACCTTCAGAGAGAATACAGACGAGAGTAGGTTAAGTTAGGCACCTCCAATTGCTAAGTCACGATGAAGAGAAACTCAAGAAATTTCCAACTATCTGCAATTTCAAAAGTTACGCCACGATTTCTACCAAGTGCTGGTGGGTACCGCCTTCTGACCAACTTCGTGGCCAATCTACTGCAACACTCCTTCAACGTTACTGCAGCCGACTGCTGTCTTCCATATGGGTAGGACCACTGATACGTAACAAATAAGTAAATAACGTCACGTGTTGCCTTGGATGCTACCGAATTCAGCCACTTGACTGGAGGGCTTCCCAAAGAACCCTCGGAGAATGAGCTAGCCCAACCTCCATAAAGGGAAAACTTCAGTGCAGAATTATCACATTCCCTTGGGGGGAGGGAGGGAGGGATAGGGGCTGCTGCCTTGTGACAGGCGACACAAACAAGACGCTCTAAGCTTAAGCCTTTTTTTCTGCCTTAAGGCGCAGAGGCGAACTCGGAAGCCCTCCACGGGCTCGCACTGGCCCTACCTTCTCCGCGCGCCCTAGGCGACCGAGGCGTCTGCCCGGGGGTCCCGAGAGCCGCCCACCCCCCGCCCGCCAGCCCTCAGTCACCGCGGGTGCCCCTCACGCGCCGCGGGAGCCGCGCTCTTCCTCCCCGGCCCCTCCCCTGCCACAGGCGTCTGTGGAGGAGCTCGCCCCGACGCCCGTGGGAGCCGTTACCTGTCCCCGGCGCGGCCGCCTTCCCTGAGGAGTCGGGCTCACCGCTCAGTGTCTTTGCCATGCTTTCGCAGCGCGTCCCTTTCTCCTCCTGGCCCGTCGCCCTGCCGCGCCTCCCTCCCGGCCGCGCGCGCGCGCCTCGGGGTCCGCTGCCTCACTGGCTGCGAGCCGCCTCCTCACAAGCCGGACGCTGGGAACCTGTCGCCTCTCCGGCCGCCTCGGGGCACCAGCCGCCGGAAGTAAAACCTCGTGGCCAAGGAAAGAGGGAGGGGGCTCCAGAGACAGAAAGTGAAAACCGGAGCGCTGCGGCGGCGTGACAGACGGGAGCCAATCACAGGGGAGCACGCCAAGGCGCAGGCGCGACCGCCCGCGGCGTCCACGTTGCTCTCGCTTTTTCCTTCCTGCGCAGGCGCGCGGGGCCAGCGCTCGCTCCGGATTGGACGGCAAGCCAGTTTTCCCTGGCCGGAAATAGGAACCGTGCACCGGAAACGGAGAGCCTCATCCAGGGCATAGTCTATTGTGTTGTGGGTTACTCAAGCCTTCTTTCCGGCTTTCCGTGTACCAGCTGCTGTAAATGTGGCAGGACAAGGTAGCGCAGAAACTCCTCCATCTTGTGCTCTTGCTGCCCTCATTATTTCCCGAATGGAAAACCCTGTGAAAAATTGCCCAACTCTATTCTAGGACCCGAGGCCAAGATGTCACAGCTAACTCAGCTTCTGTCAAACTGCTTGGTTGTGGAAAGCTCTTCCCGGCAGCTGTTGAGTCAGATACAGGTTGTAGTTTGGCCTTGGTGTAAATGCTCGAGGCTGCACTTAAGTTTGAATACCTGAGTGTAGTCCCAGCTGGCTGGAGTAAAGCCTATCAGCTGACTATAAACTGAGCGGTCATCTTTGGTGACCCTGGTGATGGTCGGTTAGTCTGGCCCAAGTGCGACATTTCAGAAATCTCAAACTTAACTTCACTGTGGGAGTTTCCCAGACCAACTCGAAGACTGTTATCTATGTGGAGAGTGTTTAGGTGACCATATCATTCAAGTCTATCCTCACTAGAGATAAGAATTGCCGAGAGAAATGAAACAGTACCAAGCAAGTGACTTGGTGCCATGGGTTGAAATTTAGTCATTCAGGCTGGAGAGATGGCCCAGCGGTTACAAGCACTGGCTCCTCCTCCAGAGGTCCTGAGTTCAATTCCTAGCAACCACATGATGGCTCACAACCATCTAAACTAGGATCTGAGGTGTCTTTTGGCCTGCATGCAGGTGTACATGCAGATAAAGTACTCATACATAAAATAAATTAAATCTTTAAAAAAATTTAGTCATTCAGTGGGATAGTACTTGTGTCAAGTGCCATATTAGAAACTGGGATTGTGGCCATCGGCAAGGTTGAAAAATAAAAAATTTAAAAAAAAAGGCCCTACTCATAACAGTTCATTGTAGAGGAGAGTTAAATTATAAGCTACCATAATTATTTCAGGTAATGTGCTGTGAAAACGGATGAAATGCTAATAAATGGAGTTGGTGGGATGTTTGAAGTCCAAATGCAAAGATGTAAGTGACTAAACAAACCTTGGAGGTAGACCTTTATGAAAAGAAAGGAATACAAGTGTTTTTTCAAGACAGGGTTTCTTTTGGCTGTCCTGGACTCTCTTTGTAGAGCAGGCTGGCTTTGAACTCACAGAGATCTGCCCTCCTCTGCCTCCTGAGTGCTGGAATTAAAAGGTGTGTGCCACCACACCTAGCCTGGTTTTTGGTCTTTGAGACAGGGTTTCTCCATGTAGCCTTGACTGTCCTGGACTCACTCTGTAGACCAGGCTGGTCTCAAACTCACAGAGATCCGCCTGTTCTGCATCCCTGAGAGCTAGGATCACAGACATGGGTCACCACACGCAGCTTGGCAAATCAATTAAAAAAAAAAACACCACTTTTTTTTTGTCACTTGGCATAATCTCAAGAAGTGTCTACATCAAAATAAAACGCATCAACAAAAATTTAGCTCTGTAGCAAAAATATAACTGTTGTGTAATTATTACATTATTGGAAAGTAAGAGAGATGGTAGACAGGTAGAGTCAACCTATTTTTCCTATTAACTAAAACAGCGTGTGGTGCACACCATAATCCCAGCACTCTGGGAGACAGAGGCAGGTAAATCTCTGTGAGTTAGAGGACAGCCTGGTCTACAAAGTGAGAAGACTATATAGAGAAACCCTGACTTGGAAAACCAGAAAAGAAAAAAAAAAGAAAAAAAAAAAAAAAGGAAAGGAAAGAAAAGAAAAACAGCCTAGTATTAACTTAGTCATGAGTTTAGTACTCACTCTTATGCAAATCTATAATGAAATGGAGCAAGCTGGACAAAGAAAAGTGCAAATGTGCAGCTGGAGGAGAAAAGGAGCACAGGAAAATGTTCTGTTGGAGCCAAGTCCTGTGATCCAAGGAGACAAGAAGATGAAAGAAGAGCCTGATCCTAAAAGAAATAAGGGGAGTGGTGACTGCAGGGCAGGACCCCACCCAGCTAAGCTGCCAACTTGTGAAAGGAATTACAGCGTTGGTTTTGGCGAGGAATCTGAGAAAACTTTACCTCCAGATACAGACGCTCAAAATGAAAGGTTTACTTTCTGAGCTTGGGGAGGCGGCCAGTTCAGGACTTGAACCCCGTCCTCGAGGGGAATCTGTCTTGCACATTTAAAGGGTGAAAACCATAGAGCAAGGGGGACGAAGGCGGGCTGTAGCATTGTCTAATCCTATTTTGATATAAGGGCATTTCCATCAATCAGGATAGGAGTAGGTCCCTGGGCATGGGGAACATGAACTGTTTGACCCTGCCAGCAAGATGGAGAAGTTGTCCTTGAAATGTTTGTACTCAAACAACAGTTTCTTTACTTTTCTTCTGCTCCTCCTCCTTCTTTCTTCTCCTTCTCCTCCTCCTCCACCTCCTCCTCCTGCTGTTGGTTTTCTGAGACAGGGTTTCTCTGTGTAGCATTGGCTGTCCTGGATTTATGTTGTAGACCAGGCTGGCCTTGAACTCACAGAGATCCCCTGTCTCTGCTTCCCGAGTGCTGGTATTAAAGGCATATGCCACCATGCCCAGCAACAACTGTTTTTCTTTTCTTTCTTTCTTTCTTTCTTTCTTTCTTTCTTTCTTTCTTTTATTTATTTACTTATTTATTTTTACAAAAAAAGCTGTTCAGCTATGGAAAGCCTCCAGCTCCACTAGGACTTGTGACCTTGAAGTTATTTTCTCCCTATGATTAAATGGAGTCTGAAAAATGAAATGGCAGTACTTTAGAATAAGGTGTTTTTTTCTTTTTTGTTTTATCATTTGTGGAAGGATTGTAGGCATTTTCCCAGGTGAAGGCAGTCCTGGCGGGTCTTGGAAACACCACCAATACCCCGCTGAGATGGACATTGTTGAAGACTGGGAGGAACCATCCAGGGTCCAGCCAGGCTATTGTGTTTCTAATCGAACATCAATGGGAGGAGGAATCCAGGAGCGAAAGAGAGAGAGAGAGACAGAGACAGAGACAGAGACAGAGACAGAGACAGAGACAGAGAGACAGACAGAGACAGAGACAGAGAGACAGACAGAGACAGAGACGGGGGGGGCAGAGACAGAGAGAGAGAGACAGAGAGACAAAGAGGTGGAGAGGAGAGAAAGCTGCAGGTTCAGAGCACGAGCGCACGTGGATTGGGCAAAGGACCAGCGCGCAGGCCAGAGACACCTGGGGATCCGTCCAGTGGAACAGATACTGGAAGGTTTACTCCTGTTTCCCTTTAACCTTTTTTTCCTCTTGTATTAGTCATTTGCCCCGTCTGCCAGGGAGCTCCTTCTGACATAGCATTTCAGCCTCCGGGTGGGGCAATGGAGGCCGTAGTCTCCTCTGTAACTACAGTAGGATGTCGTTATCAGGGCCCAGGAAGGAGGAAAGGCTAGTTAAAGGGTAGGCAATGGGGCATTTATCAGAAGCATTCGATTAACCCATCCAGCTGAAAGACGGGACAATCACATTGGCTGGACTGGTTAACACCAACTTTCAGCAGCTTGCAGTCCCCAGGTGATCCCTGGATGGAGTCTGTCAGCCAAGTGAAAATTTGCTTAGACCACTATAGACTAGGGACAGAATTAACATTGCCTAGTAATCGGGGAAGGTGGAGAATCCCAAGACCAGGTGGAAAGTTCCGTTTTCAGGAACAGGCAGGTGTGCTTATCTGGAGTCTATTGGGCTTGTGGCAGGTGGATCCAAGTCATTCTCTGAAGTTTATAAGAATCTTTGTAAGCTTACAAAAGGAGGCAAATGGGCTTGGAAAACAATTTAAAATTTGATTAATGTTAAAGCTCTGAACAGTCTTAATGTAATAGTACCTGAAATCATTTATCACCATTGAAATTCTTATATCCCCTCACCTTCATAACTTGTATTTACCAACCTTACAACATCTTTTGTTGTTGTTGTTGTTGTTGTTGTTGTTTTTTTGGTTTTTCAAGACAGGGTTTCTCTGTGTAACCTTGGCTGTCCTGGACTCACTTTGTAGACCAGGCTGGCCTAGAAGTCACAGCGATCCGCCTGCCTCTGCCTCCCGAGTGCTGGGAGTGAAGGCATGCGCCACCACGCCCGGCTCACAACATCTTCTTAAAACATCTTCTTGACCTTCAAACATTTTTTTATATCCTCATAACTACTCTAACCTTTATAACTTGCATTTACCAACCTTAAGATATCTCCTTAGACCCTCAAACATTTTCTTTAAAAAAAGATTTATTTATATGAATACCTGTCTGTATGTACACCAGAAAGATTAACAGAGGGTATCAGAGCCCATTACAGACGGTTGCTAGGAATTGAACTCAGGACATCTGGAAGAGCAGCCAGTGTTCTTAACCGCTGAGCCATCACTCCAGCGCCCTCAGACATTTTCTTAACTCCTCTAACCTTCATAAATTTTACACTTTTTCTATCTAATTATTCACCACGAGACATAAGTGGTTGATTACTGGGCACAGTCACTATAAAGTAAGTTCCTTTCAGATAAAGGAATAGCAAAAAGTCATTTCATTAGTCTAGTTTTCAAACCCATCAGAGACCTGAGAAAGATAAATTATAGCAGGAAGTATAATCCAAATGGCCTATGTAAGAATTAAAATGACAGAGGCTTGCCCAGTACCCAGATGGCCATCCCATTAAGCTCCAGTCATTTGGATGGCTCCATTGGAGACACAAGTCACAGGGAAGCATCAGTCTTCACTGCCAGGCCTGGAAAATCTGAGAGACTTTTCTGTGGAAGAGGAACTTGGGAGACTGACCTTACTTTGTCTTAAGCAACCAGAGGCATCTCTAGTGTCTTGCTTGTCTATGGTTACGTCAGGGTCCTGGGAGTGGGTAAGGCATTGGGGCAGTCTTGCCCAGTGGTTAGCATTACCATAACTCATGTGGAAGTGTTGGTGTCCCTATCTTCTTGGAGACTTTAGGGTTACCACTAGGATCTGAGGGTCTCTGTCATAGTAAGCTTTTTCATTAAGTATTTAAATGCCATATCCAGCAGATCTCTGAAGTGCCTGAGGACTAGCTGTCTAAAGTATATCTAAGTAGACAAATGTTGTTTGTTTTTAGTTATTCACCTTTGTTTAACTTTGAAAACATATACAGGAGGCCAAATAAATCCCATCTTGGTAATTAATCATGACCATAAGCACAGTCATGGATATTCCAAAGGTTACAATAATTCATGAGGCCGGGCATGGTGGTGCACACCTTTAATCCTAGCATTCAGGAGGCAGAGACAGGCAGATCTCTGTGAGTTTGAGGTCAGCCTGGACAGCCAGAGCTATTACACAGAGACACCCTGTCTCAAAAACAAACACATAAACAAACAAACAAAAACCCAACAAAACAAAACAAACAAACAAAAAACCATGAGACAACCAACAATCAAGACAATCAACTGGGGCTGGAAAGATGGCTCAGAGATTAAGAGCACCGTCTGCTCTTCCAGAGGTCCTGAGTTCAATTCCCAGCAACCACATGGTGGCTCACGACCATCTGTAATGAGACCCAGTGCCTTCTTGTGGCAGGAAGGTGCACATGCGGGCAGAACACCGATTAAATAATAAATAAATCTTAAAAAAAAAAAAAAGACAATCAACTGTATGCACCAATCATTTTCAGCAGTCCATAATAAAATGACAATCACTGAACTGAAGCTCCTTCAGCATCAAGATCCCTAAATATAGAGACTAGTTTTCCTCACACCCGACATGACACATCAACATAGAGCATAACAGTTCCCTATATGACCCAGTTTACCAAAAAAAAGCTCTCCTAATAATGCCAGTAAAAACAAAGAGGCCAAACATACACGTCCTTAAATCTGTCTCAGCCTGACTAGACGCCATGAACCAGCGATTTTCATTTCATTTTCAATGTTGTAACCTTTTAATATATATTAAAACTTTTTTCTTTATGGTAACATCAATTATAAAATAAATGCCCGATTTGCAGGCAATCCTAGGATATTTCTGTAAAAAGGTTTTTTGACACTCCCCCCCCCAAATAAAGGGTTGAGAAACTGTTTCAAGTTCCTTGTCAGGACTGCCCAAAGACACGTCTTACAGAAACAGGTAGGAATATTCTTTAGTCTCTGGAGTGTAGGTAGCGGTGTTATAAAGAAAGAGAATCCAAATCATTTGATTTTTACCAATATAACATAAATATAATTTTTTTTCCAGTTAGCTGTTATCATCTTTTCAAAGTCTTGCCCCAAAGATATACTCTTGAAAGTTCACGTTTATCAGAACAAAGCTTAGATGTGCCGGGCTGCTTTAGCTTTCTATATTTGTAGCAATACTTAAGAGAACAACTGAAATGGAAAAATTATTTTGGTCCATTTATTGCAGAGGTTTCAACCCATTGGCTTGTTGGCTTCGTTTCCTTGAGCCCAAGGCAAGGCACAGTGTGGAGGACGGGGGCCGGTCACTCTGTAGTGGACAGGAAGCAGAGACACAGAAACCGGAAGCGTCCAGGGTAAGATGGATCCCAGGGACAGTTCCCAGTGACTCACTTCTCCAGCTAAGCTCCAGCCCTGTCAGGCAAGTCTCCAGCCCATGGCCCTTGACTGCATGAAGCCAAGCATAGCTATGAGCGTGAGCCAACATAGAATAATAAACTCACACAGGACATTGTGACTATTTTGAGACTTGATCGCATGATTCTGGAGCATGAAGTCTATATGACATTGCTGTGTCACAGTGTGAAAAGGCTGGACATTCTTTTCTTTCTTTTTTTAAAAAATAGTTTTATTTAATTTTAATTCATGTGTGTTGGTGTCAGGGTGTCAGATCTTAGAGTTACAGACAGTTGTCAGCTGCCATGTGGATGCTGGGAATTGAACCCGGGTCCTTTGGGAGAGCAGGCAGTGCTCTTAACCACTGAGCCATCTCTCCAGCCCCTCCTTTGGGTTTCTGTTGGGGGTTGGTCTGATGTATTTTGATGTTAATTAATAAAAAAAGCCATCACACATGGGCAGGGCAAACGGGATAGGTGTAGCTAAGGATCCAGGGCTGGGGACAAAGAGAGACTGGAGAAGAAGGAAGGCCGCCATGGGTTAGATGGAAGAGAAGCACATGGCTGGTGTGGATGGAGGATTTGGTCCAGATAAAGAACATTAACAAGTATATGAGATTATGGATGGGAGGTAGCTTGATAGAAATTATTAGAAGCAGATGGTATGGGATACCTTCCCCCCTATGAGAAGTAATTTAGGGGACTAACATTTGCCCTGCCCCAGGTTAACTAAGGCTATTTAAAAATATAACAGGTGCCAGTGTGGTGGTGCACACCTTTATTCCCAGCACTCGAGAGGCAGAGGCAGGCGGATCGCTGTGAGTTCGAGGCCAACCTGGTCTGCAAAGCGAGTCCAGGACAGCCAAGGCTACACAGAGAAACCCTGTCTATATTTCTATGCTGAGGCTCTGTACAGGTCAAGGTGAGAGAATCTCCCAAGAGGCTGCAGCAACCTTTGGTAAAATTAAGTCTTCTGAAAGAAAAGAAAGAAGAGGAGAGGAGAGGAGAGGAGAGAGAGAAGAGAGGAGAGGAAGGAAGAGAAGAATAATAAAAGTTCATATACTGGTTGACTTCGGATCTTCTGGGAAGACTGGTTTCTTATTTCTGCCAGGCTGCACATGGCGCTCCAGCTCCCTTCTGATAAAAATGGTTAGTGAGACACTAGATTAAAATCGTCCACCAAGAAATGTGGTTTTCATGAACGAACGTCAACTGTTTTTTTGTTTGTTTGTTTGTTTGTTTTTGGTTATTTATTTATTTATTTATTTATTTCGAGACAGGGTCTCTCTGTGTAGCCTTGGCTGTCCTAGACTCACTTTGTAGACCAGGCTGGCCTCGAACTCACAGCGTTCCGCCTGCCTCTGCCTCCCAAGTGCTGGGATTAAAGGCGTGCGCCACCACCGCCCGGCTCGTCAACTGTTTTAACGTTATGATTTATTTTGAAAAATGGAAGAATCAGGCATTTTGATCACCACCTTCGGTGAAAAGCTCTTATTGAGAGTTTAAGGCGTGACGAGACTGGCTACTTTGCTCACCCGGATCAGTGTAAACTACAGGATGCCAGTTTTGACAGGTAGGCACATTTTGCACGGGGGCATGCGTTATAAGAACTAAACATTTTGCATCTTTCACATACGAACACGTGGTCTAGGCTTTTCTTCTAAACACAGAACTTGTTAATGGGCTCGTATTCACACGTGTGCAACGTGTCAACACGAGCGTACATTTTGCACACTTCTGTTTTGCGTGTCACATCCCTTAGGGGAGACAGCGGAACAGGTGGCGCGAGGCGGATCAACAGAAACTACAACTCCCAGCGGTGGCGAAGGAAGCGGTCAGGCCCCTCCCAGCGGCCTGCGCTCCTGGGTAGGTCCCGGCTCAGTTCCCGGCTTTGGGTCCCTTCTTAGGTCCGGGCTCAGATCCCAGAGAGCCCGGAGTCACAAGGCCGGTAGGTAGGGGCGCCCAGCCGGCGAGCCGCATGGAGCCGCGCGCCCCGGACGCCTGCTTCCTGGGAGATGTGGGTACGTGTTTCGCGCTGCAGAGGCCAAGGGCACCGCACAGACGCTAGAGCCAGGATCAGCTCTTTGGGACAGAGCAAGCTCATGGATGGCCTTTGTCACGGAGATGGGCACCGTGCGCCGTTCCTAGTTGGTGGTCAGAAGAGCTGGGGTGGCATGTAGTGATTCGTGTAGGGTCCCAGTGATCCTGGGCATCTCAGACCGGCGTTTATTGTCAGTCACTTTGTTTCAGGCGGTTGAGCTGTGGGGTCTGGTCATCCCTGTGATGCCTCAGGTATGGGAATCGGCAGCTGCAGTCTACCCGAGCACCGCACACTTTGGGGATCACGTGAGGTCATTGCCCAGTTCAGTGGCAGAGCCTAGGAACTGTGTGTGTATTGGACACACTGGTTGACAGCCTCAGCAGGAGGCCACTGCGGTCGCTGCACCACCTCCCGGCGCCTGGTGCAGTGTATTGTGTGCAGGGTACAGCATCCTACCTACCCACCCATCCTGCTGTAGCCAGGGAGTATGCCCCAGGAATGGGGACAGGGCCCAACCCAGTGGCATGCCTGGCGCTAAAGAAATGCTCTCTGTACCTTTGGGTATTCATAAAATGGATTTGAAGGCAAAGGAGCCTTCTTTGGAGAAGTAAAGTTTTTCTTGCCTACAAATAATAATATGATAAAGGAAAGAGACAACGAAAGTGTACTTTGAAAGCTTGGGAAGGAAGGAAGGAAGGTAGGAAGGAAGGGAGGAAGGAAGGGAGGGAGGAAGGAAGGAAGGGAGGGAGGAAGGGAGGAAGAAAGGAAGGGAGGAAGGAAGGGAGGAAGGAAAGAAGGGAGGAAGGGAGGAAGGGAGGGAGGGAGGAAAGAAGGGAGGGAGGGAGGAAGGAAGGGAGGAAGGGAGGAAGGAAGGAAGGGAGGAAGGTAGGAAGGAAGGAGGGAAGGAGGAAGAAAGGAAGGTAGGAAGGAATACAAACCAAAATGCTCCACCCAGTATTTTTACACAAGTGAAAATAGTAATGTGAAGAAAATCGAGTCTTGAGGGTTAATTTAACTGGCTGGGAAATTTAAGTCATAACAAGGCAGATAGATATTTTAATTGATTTTTGTAAAACAAACAGAACGATCAAAGACCGTTTAATAAGCATCTGTTTTTCCTGGCACCCTAGGCTGGCACAAGACTTTGACCCTGATAGCATGGCCAGTGTTTGACTCGAGTGAGTATGCAACAGACGGCTAAACCACAGAAGTCTGTTAAGCATACATTTTACTTTGTTACCTGTAATCCTAGCCCTTGGAAAGCAGAGACAGTAGGGGCACGAATTCCAGGCCAGCCTGGGCTGTATGGCAAGCAAGACCTTGGCTCTAAATGAACAAATATTTTTACAACATCGCAGATATGTTTTCTGCACAGCTTGTGGAGAAGAAAACCACATTCTCCGTTACTGGGTGCATGCATGTTAGGGTCCTTAGATATTTTTGACACTGTCATTTAAAAATTTTACTATGCTTCTCCAAAAATATGTCCTGCTGATATTTGTATTTCCGGCCTTAATGAATAAGCTGATTGTGTTGGATCCAGAGCAGTGTCACTGTTCCAGCAAAGGTAGAGTCCACCACAGGAACTTCAGTCGTGGACGTACAGACCTGTAAGTCTATGTCCCCATTGATTTGTAACCGAGATATTTACACATAACACTTTTTAGGTGCTTTTTGTTTGCTTATGTAGGTATATTTCCCCTTCCCTCAATTTAAAGAGGTCTTTGGAGAGACGGGACAGGAAGGGTCTTTCATGGTCCTTGGGAACCTCCTAGCTTTATCGAGTCTTAGCAAGGACTCAGGATGTTTTCCAAGGGTTAGAATGAAAACTTTACCTTAAAATATGAACTCAAAGGGAAATGTGAAAAGCATACATGAGGCTAAGAAAGGTTTGAAAAGAAATAATAGTAAGTAATAAACACCCACTTTTATGAGCAAAACAGCACATCCTTTTTTTTTTTGTCCCCCGAGACAGGGTCTCTCTGTGTTAGCCTTGGCTGTCCTGGATTTGCTTTGTAGACCAGGCTGGCCTCGAACTCACAGCGATCCGCCTGTTTCTGCCTCCCGAGTGCTGGGATTAAAGGTGTGCACCACCACCACGCCCAGCTCAAAACAGCACACTCTTATCTTCTATGGAAGTTGCCTCCTTCCTAGGAAAGCTAACACTGCTGCTTTCAGATGAGAGCTTTTTCTCAAGTTCTTCAACAGGAGTGAAGAGAAGCGAGCTGTGGAGGAGGCATGCACTTGTAATCTCAGTTTCTAGGAGGTACAGACGGGAGGGCTGTGAATTCAAGGCCAGCTCAGACTGCTACCAAGAGCATCTCTCAAAAACATACAAACAAGAGAAGACAGGACCAGCGTGAGGGCTCTGTGAAGCGAAGCCCAGGCTCACTGTGTTTTGTGGTTGGGACTTGGGAGTTAAGGGAGCGTACACTCACTTATTAAGCACTTTAAGGTAGCTAAAGGCAGGGAGGGGCAGAGGCAGACAGCAGATTACTGGGTGAGTGAGGAGGACAGGAGGGAAAGGATGAAGATGCAGTGTTTGAAGCAAACCTGCGTGTTCAGCAGTCCGCTGTGGAGGAGACTCCTGTGGCTCAGTATGCCGTACTTCCTGGTTCTTTCACTTCCTAGGCGAGCTGTTTTCATTTTCGCTTACTCTCTTTCACTTTCTTTTCCTCAGTCTTTCCAAGTTGCAACTCCCTTGTCTCTCTACAAATGCAAACATGTTTGTTCTTTTTTTTACCTCATTGTAAATCTCATTATGAGATAGTCCTCTCCTTTTTTACACTGAGTGAATTTAAAAGTCACGTTGTATGCCATTTGCATTACGATTTTTTTGTCAAAGAATATTGTAGAGACTTATAATTAAAACATTTAAAAAGACATGGTTGAGAAACACTTTAAGAACTAACAAAAGCAGCTCAAATTTAAAAAAAAAATCCATTAATTTATTCATATTACACCTCAATTGTTATCCCAGCCCTTGTGCAGCTCAAATTTTAAAGTAAAGATTTCTATAAAGAAAGAGATCTGATTTTCTCTTGGAAGTCCAAGTGCCTGTCAATTTAAGGTCCGCTAAAATTTAAATGCAGACCGCACAATTAAAGCTTGATGATAATGGCCAATAGCACTTATTGGGTGTCTACTTTGGGCCATTCCAGGACACGCATACCATGTTTAGTGGTCATAGGATCCCGAGGAACAAGCACTGTCGTCTTTACAGCGGGTAGGAGGATAAACCCTCAAGTGTGCAGCAGTAACCCCAGAAGACAGAGAGCCCGGGCCGGGCCGCCCCTTTATCAATGCTTGTGTTCCTTCACCATCACTGTAACGAGGTTTGCAAAGTAGCTGGGAGGCAAAGGACTAATAATCCACTTGGCTCTCCTTGCTCATGTGCTAGCTGTGTTTTTAAAGTCCTCAGCTCCAGAAGCCATTGTTAGGGGCGCAGATCTTAGTTTTCTGAGGCTCCAGGGGATAAGTCACTCAGGACTCTGGATTTTCCCCCTGAGGGCGAAAGATAAGTGTTTCGAAGCATCTGTTGGAGCGTCTCGTTCTCACTCAGAGTCGTTCATACTTCTTTCCTGCTGGTTTTCCAGCATGTGTGGCTGGCCCGCCCATCCATCCCTCCGTCTGTCTGTCCATCCATCCACCTATCCACCAATCCATTCAGCTATCTATCTGTCTGTCTGTCTGTCTTTCTGTCTGTCTGTCTATCTATCTGCTTGTTTTTCTCTGTGTAGCCCTGGCTGTCCTGGGAATTAACTCTGTAGACTAGGCTGGCCTTAAACTCAGAGATCTGCCTGCCTCTGACTCCCAAATGTTGGGATTACAAGTGTGTGTTGGCACCTCCCTCCTTTAAGTATTTTTATTTATTTTTAGTTATTACATGGGGTGTGTGTGTGTGAATGCAGAGCCTACATCAGACCTCTTGGTGTTGGAGTTAAAGGCAGTTATGAACTGCTTGGCTTTGGTCCTGGGAACCAAACTCAGGCCCTCTGGAAGAGTAAGATGTTCTCTTAAACCATGGAGGCATCTCTTCAGATCCATGTGCACCCTGTGCATGCCGTCAAGCACTTTCCCAGCTGAGCTCCATCTCCACCCTTCAGATCCTCTTTAATGACTTGCTTTGAGTCGAAGAAGGCATCCATGATAGTTGACCCCCATCCACAGTCACAGTGATGGCCCACTTTGCCCTGAATATGTCCTTGGTGGGTTTGAAGATGCTCTTTTTTTTTTTTTTTTTTTTTTGGAGTGGGCCTGCTGACTACCAAGAGATGGCTGGGCTGCAGAGAGGCAGTTCCAGTCACAGCCACGATCCCTGTCAAAGTTAAGGTCAAGTCCGGCTCACCACTGGACACGTGTTAGTATACTGTGGAGGAAGGTCTCAGGAGAGGCGGCTTGCTCTGCACTGGCCTGGCTGGGGAAGGCCAGCCACAGTTCGGCTTTTCTTGGAGAGCTGGCCTGGGCTACACAGCTGCCTCCTGCTGTGTAGAGACATTCAGCAGGTCTCTGCCGCCTGTAGTTAGCTGAGATGCTGCTGAACCAGTGAGGAAGAGGCAGGTAAAGAAGAAACTGTTTTGCTGCTTATCCTGGTATGGGTAATCACACCATAGCTGCCAGGCCAGGAGAGTCCCTGCTGGTCATCTGGGGGCTCTCTGGAGCTGGCCCTGGCTCCCCATTTGTAAAGCCTCAAGAGTAAGCACATAAGAGTAAGATGGCTCAGCAGATAAGAGCACTGTCTGCTCTTCCAGAGGTCCTGAGTTCAATTCCCAGCAACCACATGGTGGCTCACAACCATCTATGCTGGGATCTTATGCCCTCTTCTGTCATGTGTGTGTACATGGAGAGAGATCATTCATACATTACATAAATAAATAAAATCTAAAAAAAAAAAATAGCCGGGCTTGGTGGCGCACGCCTTTAATCCCAGCACTCGGGAGGCAGAGGTAGGCGGATTGCTGTGAGTTCGAGGCCAGCCTGGTCTACAACGTGAGTCCAGGACGGCCAAGGCTACACAGAGAGACCCTGTCTCGAAAAACAAAAAACAAAAACAAAAATAAATAAATAAATAAAATAAACAAATAAATAAATACATTCCAAAACAAAAAACAAAAAACCCGCCTGCTCCGGCTTCACTCAGGGCTGGTCCAAACCCATCGCCAAGACCTCCCCGCCTCCCCGCTGTGACAATTCAGGACTCCATCCCAGAGGACCAGGAACAGCAGATAAACGGGGTAGCAACTCAGTCTGCTAATGGCAGTAGGAGCCAGACACACTGCTGCTTAGGGAGCCTTTCTCAGAGATCCCCACTAAGGTGAAGCAGGGATTTTAGAAGAAAAGGATTTTAAGATGAGTCAGTATGAAGTTTACTAAGTTGAGCCGGTTGAAGGGTTATTACGAAGGGATGGAATATTCCCGGGGCCCTGTTGGCCTGTCAGTCTAGCCTGATGGGTG
>OU015749.1:7086813-7105113 GCA_907169655.1 Acomys percivali | reverse complement strand
TATTATTATTATTATTATTATTATTATTATTATTATTATTATTATTAAATTAATTTATTCTTGTTACATCTCAATGGTTATCCCATCCCTTGTATCCTCCCATTTTTCCCTCCCTCCCATTTTCCCCTTATTCCCCTCCCCTATGACTGTTCCTGAGGGGGATTTCCTCCCCCTGTATATGCTCATAGGGTATCAAGTCTCTTCTCGGTAACCTGCTGTCCTTCCTCTGAGTGCCACCAGGTCTCCCCCTCCAGGGGACATGGTCAAATGTGAGGCACCAGAGTACTTGAGAAAGTCATATCCCACTCTCCACTCAAGTGTGGAGACTGTTCTGTCCATTGGCTAGATCTGGGTAGGGGTTTAAAGTTTACCGCCTGTATTGTCCTTGGCTGGTGCCTTAGTTTGAGTGGGACCCCTGGGCCCCACCCTAGCTTTTAAAGAGAGATTTCCATATATCCAGCAAATTGAGGATTAGTAGAATTGGGGAGTGGTCTCCTTCCTCTATGAGGCAACTGAGCATTGAGAAAAGATGGAGTCTGGGGCAGAATGTACCAGAAGAGGAGAAAAGAGGGTTTTGAGCCTTAATCCAAACTGGAGCTGAAGCCAGGAGGAGTCATGAAGACATAGACCAGATGCCACTTTAATTTCTATTGGGCTCCCTCAACAGGATGGAAATACTTTCTCACTGTGAGCTATTTCCAACCTATACAGAAGCAGCGAGAAGCAGCGTAGCCCTAGGCATCACGTATGGAGTTTCACAAAAGCAATGAGAGCCTATGCTACTGAAGCTAAATCATAGGCCTGTTGCGGAACCTAAGGAAAGCCACGTCCCGCATCTTGGGAAAACACGCAGCAGGTGCTTCTGCAGTGACGTCAAAGGTCCTGGCTCTGTGGGCGGATCCGAGCCATACCTGGGGCGGCCTCCTGCGCTCCACAGGCCAGCAGAGAGGGGTAGCTCCTTTCCTTTGTGCAGGCAGAGAGGCTGTGTTAAGGAACTAGACTATGTTTGCCGAGGAAGAAAGCTGGTGAGGTGCAAAGTCCAGTTGTTACGGTTAAGTAATTTTTCACCTGGTCACTTACAGTAAATATTTAACTCTTCTGGAAGAGTCCAGGAGTGGGTAGCTGAGGACTATTTACACTTCCATCTCCTTGGCATAGGTCCTGTTACTGGGTACTGAGTCATTTGTGCTGATGTCTCGGGACTGTGCGTCTGTGTGTTAGGGCAGCCCTCACCTCACTGCCTTCTGTTTTACTCCAAATCACATTAACCCTATTTTGTTTTGAAGTGGGGATTTTGCTAATAAGCCAGCTTTGACCCCAACCCTTCCCCTGCGCCATGGCACTGACAGTTCTTAATGCCCAGAAGGAGTTGGTGGCTTTATCACCTCCCTGCTTGGCCAAGGCATGAAATGTTCTTTGTGCCACAAGGTCACTTCCTCCTGATTTCTTCCTTCCTCTCCTGCTACTGCTCCAGGTTTCTAATACAAACGCGTCTCTGTTGGCTTCCTCTCGGGGCGTCTGCTTGCACTCAGCACTAACGTGAGCCTATGCATATTGCTGTGTTCACGCTTGGTCTGATGTTTCCAGTCAGCACCCTTCCTCATCTGCCCCCCTTTCTTCCACCCAGTCAAGTAACGCTGAGCGCACGTTATGGAAAATTTTATTGTTTACTTTGGGAAGGCCACTTTGAGAGAGTCACTCTTGGTCCAACGCCTTATCAGAGGAGCCCTGGGAGCAAGCAGCAAGGGAGGAGGGGTGGACGGGAGGAGGGGTGGACCTTCCAGACCTTTCCTGCTTCCTCCTTCTCTCTGACCTTGAAGGAGCTTTGCTTCCTCGTGTGTCTCTTTCTCCATTGCTAAAGTTGAGATAATGACCTTTCTTCCTGGACGCTAAGAATGTTGCAAGAATCCATAAGATAATGACCTTTCTTCCTGGACGCTAAGAATATTGCAAGAATCCATAAGAAAAAGCCAGTTGGACTGTACGTTCTTTGGGTTTCACAATTTAGTTTTTCTTACAAATTTTCTATCTAGCTTTAAATTTTTTTATTTTTGCACGATGATTATAGCGGTTTAAAAATATTCATTCCTGTAAGCGGGCATTGAGAGAAAACCACGTGACGTAGCCGAGTGACCAGTCTGTGGGGCAGGTTTTTCTTTACCGCTTTCTCATACCGGCCTGCAGTTCGTACATGGGATGGCGCCTTCCTTAACCGGAGGCCTCTGTATGCTTCCAGGAGGAAGGGAAAGGGCGCTCTCAGGATGGCGCCGAGGCCGTTGTGGAACACGGCTCTTAGTTACTTTAGAGGACGAAACAGATTCTGAAGCAGAGGGCAGGCCTTTCCAACTATGTTTTGAGCAGTGGGACCAGCACCTACTAATGTGACCACTAAGCAGTGGCATGCTGCTGGCATAGCTATGGTTTTACAACCATGCTTTGAAACTGTGATTTCTGGAATTTATTGATGCAAAGATATTTGCTTGGTATTTAAAAACATACTTTAATCTTTTTCCTATCAGTTGTTAGCTGTTAATTCTTCACTGGTTCAGGAGGAGACTTCAAAGATGTTAACATCTTCCAAACAAATTCTAAGGTCTTGGGAAACCCATTATGTAAACCAGTGGTTGCTATGTGTCAAGAAGGACATTTCATATAGACCATTTAAAAAAATCAAAATCTTTAATTTTTAAACATTTACTTTACATTTTTATTTACTATTATTGTAACCATATGGGTTCAGGCATGCATGCAGCTTGGTGGTGTTTGTTCTTTCCCGCCCTCTCTTTGTGGGTTCTGGGGACCCAGCTCAGTTCACCAAGCTGTGCTGAGTCATCTTGCCAACCTCAAAGTCTTTATTTATTTATTTTTTTAGTGTATTTTACAATGCTGTATTTATCCACACCACCCTGAATGTGCCCACTCTTGTCGGCTCTCAGAAGCTAAGCCAGATCAGATCTGGTCAGTACTTGGAAGGGAGATTTAGGATTACCGGTGTCGTAGGCTTAAAATGCTGAATTTAGCTGCTAATTCTTTGATTCTTTCTGTATGTCCCCAGAAAGATGAGGAGAGTGGATCTGAGTTCACAGCTAACCTTTCAAGCCCATTCTGTTTCCCTTTTATCTCTCTCAGTGTATAAAAGAATATATTTAAGGAATATTCATTCTTTCATCCAACCAGTTATTTTTTTGAGCCTACCATACCTGTGGTAGAGCATCTGGGTCACTTGGTGTTTCTGTATCCAGTCCAAGTACAGGCTGTAGCATTTGGATGACATTTCATATAGTGAGCCTCTGGAAGTCTAAGGAACTTAGGACAGACTACAGGGCACAGACTCAGAATAGATGTTCGACCCATAAGAAGCCTTTTACCTGGCTGTGTGTGTGTGCGTGTGTGCGTGTGTGCGTGTGTGTGTGTGTGTGTGCGCGCATATATCTTTTGCTTTTTGGGGATAAGGAATTTATGAGGACAGACTACAGGACACAGACTAAGAATAGACATTTGACCCATAAGAAGCCTTTTACTTGGCTTTTTTTGGTGTGTGTGTGTGTGTGTACATATATTTTTTGCTTTTGGGATATATATTTATATATATTTTTTCCTTCCTCACTTTCGAAAGGAAAAAAAAAGTATTGCTCTTGGTTTTTGAAAGGGTGCACAGTGGGCTGTCTTGATTTCGTTTTCTGGGCGGGATTGCTTTTGCGGTCTGCCTAAGGGTGACGTGCAGGGGCAGTCTTCCTCTTGGTCCCACGTTCTCCACCTGCTGACAGACGTTCTCTGCTCTGGCTCTCCAGGGGCCAATGTGAACGCAGCAAAACTTCACGAGACCGCCCTTCACCACGCGGCCAAGGTAAAGAACGTCGACCTCATCGAGATGCTCGTAGCGTTTGGAGGCAACATCTACGCCCGTGACAACCGGGGCAAGAAGCCCTCGGACTACACGCGGGGCAGCAGCGCCCCGGCCAAGTGCTTTGAGTACTATGAAAGTGAGCCAGGCTCTTTTGTGCAAACACTCCCATATCCCGGACTGCCAGGAACCACACTCATTCACCTTGGGCCCCCAGTTTGCTAGTTCTCCCTGAAATTTATGCTGGTTGTATTGAGTTGAGTCCCGAGCTCCTGCCCTCGGTTGGTCCTTGGATGTACTGGGAAATACTACTTCTGTTTCTGGGGACTGTTTTGTGCTGAGGCATCAGCTCTGACCTTATTCCTGAAGCCAGTGGCTCCGATGGGGAACGAAGTTTGTACTCGCATGAGCCGGCTGCTAGCACCTTTCCTGGCATAAAACCATCATCCACGCCTCACTTGGCTGGATGTGTGAAAAACGAGCCTCTTAGCCACAAATTAGTTCTTTGCTGAGTCTATTTGCTAAATAGTAAGTGTCAAAAACGAACCAACGGCCCCTCCAACAAAACATTATGCCCACGTCTCTAAAGACGCAACCCCACGAGGTGAATCCCAGTGCGTATCACAGGAACCTCGCCGCCTGGCTTCATTCCCCCGACCTCTGGCTATCTGACCTTTCAGCGAGGACACGTGATCCGTCCTAATTCTTGGCCTCTTCCAGTTCTGCCTTCACACTCATTAGGTTGCAGGGTGTGTTTTTTTCGCAGAAATTATCCTCATGTGTTTCCTTGATCCTTTTTTTCTTTTTCTTTTTTTCTTCCAGAGACACCTCTTACCCTATCACAGCTCTGCAGGGTGAGCTTGAGGAAGGCCACTGGCGTTCGAGGGCTAGAGAAAGTCGCCAAGTTAAACATCCCTCCGCGGCTCATCGACTACCTTTCCTACAACTGAGCTGCAGGCAGGGAGCTGGTGACTAGAACGGCTGTGACCTTGCTGCGCTGAGCCCTGGGCCCTAGTGAGTTCTGCCTGCTTCTCGGCAACGCCATCATTGCTATAGATAGATTGATCCTCCTTTGTGTTCCTTTGGCTGTCCATTTTGAGGTCTGTTCTTCTGAACTCTGGAGAAGATTTCCGAAGCACCAGGAGGCCAGTATCTGGCGTCACTGCTGTGGATGTAACCTTCGCTAGTCTTCTGGAACTTATGCTGTTGCTCTGGGATGGGCTCAGCTCTCCTGGTTTTCTCTTGTCACCGACCTCCCTCAAAGACGCGCAAGACAAGACAGTTCAAGTTGCACAGGGAGTACTGGGGACTCAGGACACCGATGTTGCTTATCTTGTGTCTGTGTGCCACGCCACAGAAACATCAGGTTCCAAGCTCGTGACCCTGTGGACTGAGATGAGCGTTCTGCTGGCATCTTGCCACTTGGACAGTCTTTCTGGGGCAGCAGCTGGCACTTCCCAAGCTCCACCTGCGCCCAGGTATATCGCTCAGGGGCTTTACAGATCAGAGTGGGGAAGGCTCAGGATTTGTACCCCACATCTAGCAGTGTTTCTTGGGATGATTGTCTCCAATATTAGGATTCAAGTCTGTTAAAATGTTTATGTTGGGGCCCGGAGAGATAGCTCAGGACCAGAGTTCAGTTCCCAGAACCCACATCAGGCAGCTCACAACCGCCTATTACTTCAGCTCCTGGGGATCCGATAACCTCTTCTGGCTTCCTTAAGTACTCACATATATATGTGTACAGAGGTATAACTAAAGTAAAATCTTTAAAAAAGTTTATGTTGGAGAAACTTTAATATATATGTATATGTCTCTCAATATAAATTCATATATAGATATATATGTGCTGAACACAGATTTGTAATGAGCCTGCAAGCAGTATAAACAATAGATAATGTGGAAATGCAAGACTTGAACCAGATGGGGATGAGATTCGTTAGCCAAGGCAGGAAGAGTGGTCATAATTTCTTCCTCTAGTAATAAAATTAAGTCCTTGTATATTGTGGGTGAAACATTAAGTCTTGCATTCAGACTAAATGTTCCTGATTAACAGTCTATATTTTAACAATACTGATAATACCACATACAATATGGAGAACTAGAGAATTTCTCACTAGTCATTCTATACCGAGAATGTACCAACACTGTGACAGTCTTGGGTACAAGTTCTGAATAAGTCCATGTTTCTGCATGTAATAGTAATAACAATCGTTTTGAAAAGGCACTGGATTCTGCCTCTTTCATCTTTGTAACAGAATCTTGCCTCTAGCAATAAAACCCAATAACAGCTCCATCCAATATACCTTTTGGTATAGAACAAGGTTATTGTCCAATAAAAGCAGTTGGGTGAAGTTTGTCTCTGTGTCTTATCTTGAGGGTCAGGGACAGATACCCCAGGACGGGCTTCATTCTGTGTGAGATGAGTGGGGTCACTCCTTGTTCAGGAACATGATGACTGGCATCTTGGGTCCTCATCCCTTCTTTCCTTTCTTTTCTCTTTTTGAGACAGGGTCTCAGTATGTAGCCTCAGCTGTCCTGGAATTCACTCTAGAAAATGTATATACTGCATGTTTGAAATAGGCCTACTTTTATATAAATATATCCCAGTGACACGCTCACACACGTAAGGAAATGCGTGGAGGATGTGATGTTTGCTGAAGCTGTTTATAAAGGACTACTCTTTTAATATTTATATGGCATAAAAGTTAAGGTGAGTTAGGCTTATCACAGACAGATCTCCAAAAATTATAACGGGAGATTCAAAAGTTGCCGAATCTTGCCTAAAAATTGTATTCATCAGCTCATGTACATTTACTAAGTAAATAAATACTAAGCCTAAGTATTTAAAGACATGAGGTAACAGGAACTAAAGGCCAGCACCCTTGCTCTGGTCACCTCTGGAGGTGCATAGAGACATGTGACTTCAGGATGGGAGCGAAGGGGAGTCTCAATTCTGGTGTTTCCTGTCTGGACAGGCAATACGAGTCAAACACAATATAATGCTATTACTAGTTAATATTGGGAGACAAATAGAAACTTGATTGTTAAAGCTGGCTGTTGTGGTGGTTCATGGCACTCACCCCAGCATTCAGGAGGCTGAGGCAGGAGACTCTTCTCAAATTGGAAGCCCGTGTCGGCTGTGTAGCAAGACCCTGTGTGGGATTCGGCTGGTTAAGGTTGAAGTGTGATGTTTCCAGATAGCCACAGAGCTCGGTCTGTAATGGCGGACTCCATTTCTCAGTGGAGTTCTCTTTTCCCCTGATCTGGGGATCCCAGGTCCCCTAATGAGGGTTGCATAATTCTCAGGGAAGATTACAGGTCTGACCCTTTCCTGATAGAACCTGTTCAGCAAGCACCTGAGAATTCCTGGAAATAAGGAGATTATAGCCTTTAGCAAATGACCTGTAATCATACCTGGTAGTTTTTCCCCCACCCGTAGGATGATTAAAAATGAGTTCTTTCTATAGGACACCCTGCTACTGCATGTGAATGAGGCACTGGACCACTACATGCAAATCAAGTATCCTGGCACCCCTAGCCCCAGCGAATCAGACACACTAACCCTCAAACCCCTTCCTACTGCTCAAGGTTTATAAATCTCTGATTCATGAAAATAAAGATTGCTTGCCTTGCCTTCTCATGCCATTCCTCCACCATGGCTATCTGAGACTCAGTTATTCTGGAGAAAAATCACCACTGGATGCCTGGGGCAGTCAAGGCAGCATGGCGAAGCTGTTTTGGTGGCCATTGAAGCCCACTCCAGTGTGGTGCTGGTTGCCGGTGAAGCACCCATCAGGCCTGCCTTCTGGCCGGTTTCCGGTTAGCATGGCAGATTAATGAGCTGTAACACTTTTGGTATCATCATAGGATTGGGGAGCTCCCAAGTCTCCACTGCTGTCTGATACCAGCAATTTCATTCTTAAAGAGCTAAACTGTAACAGTCTTTGGAAAATTCTTTCCACACTCTGGTCTAGCAGCACCTGGGCTGGCCTGTTGGGCTCAGAAGCTACCTGCTGGATGCTGGACAACAACCCTGGCTGAGAAAAAATGAGGCTGGGAGAGCAAGAGGGAGAAAGGACACTTAGAGAGAGACAGAGATAGAGAGACAGAGACAGACAGAGACACAGACAGAGAGAGAGACAGAGACAGCCAGAGACAGAGAGACACACAGAGATTACCAATGAGTTTCAGTGTTTTTCTTTATTATTTAGTCTTAGTTTTTTATCTTTTATTTATGTGTATGGGTGCTTTGCCTGTATATATGTCTGTGCACCACATGTGTGCCTGCCACCAGGGGAGGCCAAAAGAGGGTGTAGATCTTCTGGAACCGGGGTTCCAGACAGTTGTGAGCCACCATGTGGATGTTAGGAATTGAACTTAGGTCCCGTGGAAAAGCATCCAGTGTTCTTAACCACTGAGCCCAATCTCCAGCAGTTTTTCAAGGAAAGAGAGAGAGAGAGAGAGAGACAGACAGACAGACAGACAGACAGACAGACAGACAGAGGGCTTATTTTATTTACGAAAGATCATAAAAATGGGTCTGAGAACAACACCCTTCAGCTGCATCACAAAGGTAGTGGCAAGCTAGGGACTGTGCCTGCCCTTCGGGCAACCTAATGCTTCCTGGAAGGGCCTGGAAATTATTCCCAGTGCCTGAAGTCTTTGCCTCCTCTCTTTCCCCCACATGGCCTTGACATCTGGGCTTCAGTTTTGCCACCCAGGGGAAGTCTTAGGTTATTCTGGCAATTTGAATGAAAACATTATTTTCAGTTGGTCCAGTCTAAACAGCGTCTCTGAGAAGCCTAAAGTCTGCAAACTATGAACAAACGGAAAGATTCATAGTCACTCTTGCTCTCACTTATTTGTTTGAGTAAGACTTTACCTCCCTGCAGCTGGCCTCCAGGTGTAAGTTTCTTGTGATCACAGCCTTTGAAGCTGGGCAGGATTTGCTCCTGAGCTTCAAGCCAGGACATTCCCCTTGTTTATGGGCCTGCATGCCAAGGGCCCAGCAAAGGCAACTCCCAGGTTAACGTGAGTCCTGAGGCTCATTCTGCTCCACAAAGGACACAACAGTGAGGCAAGACAGAAAGGAACATTCACTCATTGCTTGGCCGCCTTTTCCACCCATCCTTCCTTAGCTTTCCTTTTATTCCACCTTTACTGGTGTTTTGTTTCATGTTCTCCAGTGAGCACAAATGACATGGAAGAAAAAAAAAAAAAAAGGGGGGGGCTCCTTTTTTTTTCCCCCCCCCCCCCCCCCACCAAGGAAGAAAGACAGGAGTGAATCCTGTTTGCAATGTGTTTAGTTACACAGGATGGAATCTTCTCTCCCAATGGGATAGTATTACGAATAAGGCTGGAGGGTGAAGCCTTTATGATTAGTGCCTTATTGATGACTTTCTTTCTTTTTCTAAAAATTTGCTTATTTATTATTATGTATACAGTGCTCTGCCTGCATGTATACCAGCATGCTAGAAGTGGGCATCAGGTCACATTATAGATGGTTGTGAGCCACCATATGGTTGCTGGGAATTGAACTCAGGACCCCTCTGGAGGAGCAAGTCAGTGCTCTTAACCTCTGAGCCATCTCTCCAGCCCCCGTGATGACTTTCTTCCTTGATGACAAAAGCACCTGACAGAAGCAGCTCACAGTTTGAGGGGGTACAGTCCATCACGGTAGGGAAGCTGGCGTTCCGAAGCTTGTGATATGGCTTTGTGTCTGGGGCCGGCAGAAAGCAGGAAGAGCTCAGGCCAGAGGCTGGACCGGGTTGTGACTCTCAAGGCCAGCACCTAGTGATGTGTTTCCCCCAGTAAAGGCCTGTTTCTTAAAGCTTCACAACCTCCCAAAACAGTGCCGCCAGCTGGGAACCATGTATTCAAATACATGTGTCTGTCTGGGGTGGGGTGTTTACATCCAGCCTACCATAGTGCTCTTATAAAAGAGTCACTAGAGAGATGTCTTGTCCTTTCCACTGCGTGAGAACACAATGAGAAGTGCCACGTGTGGACCAGAATGCAGTTCTTTACAGACGCAAATATTTTAAGTAACTTTTGTCTCCCCAGCCAATAATAATGCGTATTTTTTGCATTCAGTTAACAATTAAATTGATATAATCTGCTGACCGTAACAGAGCTTAGGTTTGGCCACATCTTGTCCAGGTAATAAGCCAGCAAAGGTCCTGGTCTGATCGGGGCTGTGGGGGAGACATCTATAGGGATCTGTCTCATTGCCACACGGGCTTATAATGCACCTGAAAGACAAAGGACAAACAAGCATAATTAAAGTTACTGAGACTAGACAAGGCACAGTTAAAATACAGGCTTTTACCTCGTGCTGAACTTGGGAAAAGCAGAAGGGTGAAAAGTGAGGAGAAAGTTCGATCCAAATGCTGAAGCGTTTGAGATGCGATGGGCTGTGGGCGTTTGCCTGACATGGATCGTGTCTTGAATGTCTTCACAATATTTTGAATTTTCTCAAAACAAAGAGGCTCCTTATGTTAAGGGCTTAGCTTGGTTGATAAAATGCCGGCAAACCCAAGGGCCTGAGTTTAATCCCCAGAATCCTCTAAAAAAACAAAAACAACAAAAAAAAAAAGTTAAGTGTGGCAATGTATGCTTGTAATCCCATTGATGGGTAGGTAGAGGCAGGTGGTTTCCTGGGTTCCTACGTCTCCTATGAGCACGTTGAGAAGACAGTCCCTACACTAGATAGCTACGTTCCTCAGTGTATTTACCTGGGAACATGCCCCTGGCCTGCAGATGTTCTGATTTCCCTGAAGGACCAGAGGTTCCAGTTCTGCAGAAGAATTTCCTGAGAAATTATCATGCAGCCAATAACTACTCTGGAGTGTTCTCATGAGGAAAGAAATTGTCCCCACTCTGTCACCTGCCTGAAAGCAGTGGCTTCTCCACACACAGAGCCATTACATCGTGGGGTTAGCAGTGACGCATGAGGCTCCGGCTGCAGGTGAACATCTCATGGGTAGGATGTGTGCTTTGAGTTGTAGTTTCCATGTGGAAAATAAAAGTAACATCCTTCTCATGAGGTTGCTTGTAGGGAAAACTTGATCCATGTGGAAAGATACAGCGCGCGCGCGCGCACGCACACACACATACACACATTTCAAGATTGCTTGATTTCTCTGTCTCGGAAAAAAAACAAAACAAAACAAAACAACAAAAAAAAGATTGCTTGATTTTATTTCTACACACGGTAGAGATTTGGTGAATCTTCTGCTCATCAATCATTTACTACAGTGTTTGGACACATGAGGAAGAAAATAATGAGTCACACCTGGTCTGAGGTAACATCTGTTGTCCAAGGCACTGAGTACAAACAGTTACTGTGTACAGTGATGCAATCTCAAATGCTTGCCTGAACCTGGAAGTCTAATAAGGGGCAGCAGATGGCAAAGAGAAACCCAGATTTAAGATCTGCAAAGTGCATTTCCTGGTTAGGGGATATTTTTTTCAGGAAGCAGTGACCAGAGCCCAGGGTGGAAAAGCAACCTCAGGTGTAACCTAGTAATATAATTCCGTAAGATTTGAGCAGCAGGCCTGGGGGTGGTGGCACACACCTTTAATCCCAGCACTCAGGAGGCAGAGGCAGGCGAATTGCTGTGAGTTCGAGGCCAGCCTGGTCTACAGGATGAGTCCAGGACAGCCAAGGCTACATATGCAGAGAAACCCTGTCTTGAAAAATCAAGAAAACAAAACAAAGAAAGAAAGAAAGAAACAAACAAAAAGCCAAACTAAGATTTGAGCAGCAGTTTCTCTAAAACACTAAACTGCATGGCCACCAGTTAAACAGGCTGGTGAAAGGGGACTGTATGGAGGAGAATGCAGTGGATCGGAACACTGGTCCTTGAAGGATTCACATCCTATACACATCCCACCAGCACCTCCAGAAACCTTGCAGAACGGTAACTCCTGGGACCATCTGAGACTTCCTTGACATTCAAATGGCGAGCCTGGGAATCTGCATTTTAACAAGGCCTTCCAGCTACTCTGATGAATGCTACAAGTTTAAGAATTCCTGCCTAGAATGCACAAAATCCAGCCGGGCGGTGGTGGTGCACGCCTTTAATCCCAGCACTCGGGAGGTAGAGGCAGGCGGATCGCTGTGAGTTCGAGGCCAACCTGGTCTACAAAGTGAGTCCAGGACAGCCAAGGCTACACAGAGAAACCTTGTCTCGAAAAAAAAAAAAAAAAAGAATGCACAAAATCCTGCACTCAGCCCCCAGCACTGCATAAACTAGGTGTGATAGCACTCATCTGTAATCCCAGCGTTCAGGAGGCGAAGGCAGGAGGACAGGAAGTTCCAAGTCATCCTACTGAGTTCCATATCAGTTTGGACTAAATAACACCTTGTCCATGAAGAAGAAGAAGAAGAAGAAGTGGGGGAGGAGGAGGAGGAAGAGAAGGAGGAGATTAGTAGTAAGAATGAGAAGAGAAAGCCGGGCATAGTGGTGCACGCCTTTAATCCCAGCACTCGGGAGGCAGAGGCAGGCGGATCGCTGTGAGTTCGAGGCCAACCTGGTCTACAAAGTGAGTCCAGGACAGCCAAGGCTACACAGAGAGACCTTGTCTCGAAAAACAAAAAACAAAAAAACAAAAACAAAAAAAAAAAGAATGAGAAGAGAAAAAGAAAGGGAGAGAGGGAGGAAAGAAAGGAGGAAGGACGGTTGAGAACAGAGCCTTTTGGGGTTCTGTAGGGCTCTGCCCAGTGTGTTGGCTATGATCCTTGGCCTATGTGTTTTTCTCATTTTCCCCTGCTCCCATAGCTGTGTAAACACCAGAGAGTAAATATTATACTAATCTGACTAAGAGTAATGCATGAGAACCACAAGGAATCTCTTGCCTTAAACCAAACAATTTTTTTTTCACAACAAGTCTCAGGGTGGTAGGCTGTGCTGCCTATAGTTTATTACACAGGCTGGCATTTTTTTCCTCTGCCTAGGTTCAAATAGCAAGTATTTTTTAGTAGTCATCCACATCATCTCTCTCTGTAACAACCCTGTCATTTTCGACAAAATCAGCCTTAGATAAGTGAGCATGAGGCTATGTTTCAATAAAACTTTATTTACAAAGACAAGTAGTGAATCCAGATTTGGTACATGGGCCATCGTTGGTCAACCCTTGTGGTATAATATATCACTGGAAAATATTTTAATTATTTTCTTAACCTTTCTTTCATAGCTTCTAATGTCTGCCATGGTACCAGTCAACATTACCCATGGTCTAGACAGGAAGAAAAAGAAAAAGCTGGAATAAAGGAGTGTCTGCCTGCTCAGGAGACATTGCTTACAGCATTGGTGTTTGTTTTGCTACATTGACATTCGCAGAATGTAAGGCTTTCTTAGTGAGAAGACTAGCAAGTAAGCAGCTCATAGCCCCAGGTGCTGCAGATGCAGCTCCCTCCCCTTCCTTTACATTTTCCAATTCTTAGAAAAGTACTGTGGGAAGCACGTTGCAGGAAATCAGTCTATAAAGACTCCTTAGTTACTTCTTTCTGGTCTCACCTAACTTCACTCCATTATTCAGTTCTTAGAGAAGGCAGCATCCCAGGCTAATGTACAAAAAGATGACTTAAAATTTCCAGCCCTAGTTTAAAAAATACAAACCACACCAACCACTTGAACAACCCCTTTCATGTTACTTGGAGTTCCAGGTGGAGAACAAAAGAAAGGAAGAGGCGGGCAAGGCAGGAAAGAGAACATTAAGTCCTCATTGCTCATGCGGCAGTAATAGTTAGCAGCTTTAGGAGAGTGGGGTGGTGAGCGCCAAGTGGCTACATGATTGATGGTGTGTGTTGGGTACCAGGAGTTACCTGCTCTGCTCACTCAAAGGCTTGGAGAAGCAGTTTCCATGATGCCCCTTGATCATTGATTTCAGTGCTATGCAAGAGCATTTTATACAAAGACAAGGCTTCTATACAAAATCCAGGCATTGCTACATTTTCCACCGTCCTGTCAGGAGAGAGGAGATGAGACTTCCCTGTCCCCGCCCCTTTCCCCAATGCTGGGGATTGAACCCAGGGCCTTGCTCGGTGCTAAGCAAGTACTTGACACTGAGCTACCCTCCCCAGTCCTTTTGAGCCACCTGGTGTCGCAGAAAGCCCCTCAATTTTCAGACCCAGGGACAGCCACGTTGCTCAGGGACCTCCAACACAACAGCTTTTCTATCTTGGTTCTTCCTCATCACTCCTTCCCAATATCCCAGAATGCTTCTTTTAGTGAAAAAAAGATAGGGTGAGGGGGAAAAATGCCTAAGTCAGCACCAAATCAAGTACAGCTGGCAGAAAAGGGGGACAGGACGTGTTTGCTCCTGAAGCTTTCCCCTGTGACACAGGAGCTGCCCTAGATGGTGTAGTGCCAGTCTTGACACAAATCCAGTAAGTCTCTCTGACACCCACATTAGCCACTACCTCTTCTTTTTTGATTCTCACTGGCCTTGTCTCTTTGATTTCCACATGATTTACAATATTATTATCATCATCACCACCACCATCACCACCACCACCATCATCATCATTATTTGAGATAAGGTCTTACTATGCAGCCCAGGATGACTTTGAACTTGAGATTCTTCTACGGTAACATCCCAAGTGCTGGCCTTGGGTACCATCATGTTTATTTCAGTTCTGCATGTCTTTTTGATTTATGTGGATTGAATTTTTTTTTTTTTTTTTTTGGTTTTTCGAGACAGGGTTTCTCTGTGTGGCCTTGGCTGTCCTGGACCCGCTTTGTAGTAGACCAGGCTGGCCTCGAACTCACAGCTATCCATCTGCCTCTGCCTCCCAAGTGCTGGGATTATAGGCGTGCGCCACCATGCCCGGCTATGTGGACTGAATTTTGTCTCCCCAGAATTCACACTTGGAAGCATTACCTTGCCGTATGGTTGTAGGATAAGACTTGAAGGAGAAGAGTAAGGTTGAAATGCACCCCAACAGCAGGCTCTGGTCTGACAGGACTACTCCATAAAAGAAGGGGGCAAAACACCAGAGATCTGTCTCTTAGTGCCTAATCTATGTGAACACGGAACAAGGAGACAGCCATACACAAGGAGGAAGAGCCTTCGCTGGACCTCCACAGTGGCCTTGATTTTGGACATATCACACTCAGAACTGCAAGAAAATAAAATTTCAGTCTATGGTATTTTGTTATGGATGAAGCTGCGACTGAGCCGTGCCTGTTCTGCCCAGACCTAAAGGGAATGGGTTTAAATGTGGAGTCTGGACATTTGAGGTTTTAGGGGCTGAAATTTGTCGTTTTGGATGCAATCTGAACACATTCTTAGGTGTCTATGTGAACATAGTGTGAGGGGTAATGTTGACTGTCAACTTGAATGGGTTTAGAGTGACCTAGGAACTGGGCATGGTGACCCACGCCTTTAGTCCCAGCACTGGGGAGGCAGAAGCAGGCGGATCTCTGTGAGTTCGGGGCCAGTCTGGTCTACAAAGTGAGACCAGGACAGCCAAAGCTACACAGAGAAACCCTGTCTCGAAAAACTAAAAAAGAAAGAAAAACAAACAAACAAGCAAACAAAAACAATCAAAAACCAAAATAGAGTGGCCTAGGAGAAACACCCTTGCTGAAATGTGGGTGGCACCAGGCTGTGAACCAGGGTCCCAGACTGAATAAAAGTAGAAAGCGAGCTGACATCAGCCTTCATTTCTATTTGCTTCTAGGCCTACTATCTCAAACTCCTGCATTACACCTTCTCTGCTGTGTTGGATCGAATCCCCTCAGACGGTGAGCCAAAAATAAACTTGCTTATGGTGTTTTTTGTTAATACTTGGTTGCAGCAACACAAAAGTAAGTAATAGATAAAGTAAGAGGTATATAGGCTTGAAAGAACAACAGACGCCCAGGCACGCAATGCCTAACCTGCACTTCACTATGAAAAGACTTCAATGGGCACAGACGCTTCTTAATTTTTTTTTTTTTTTCTGTATAGTCCTGGCTGGCCTGGACTTGTTTTGTAGACCAGGTTGGCCTCGAACTCACAGAGATCCACCTGCCTCTGCCTCCCCACTGCTGGGATTACAGGCGTGAGCCACCACCGCCTGGTGGCACAGACACTTCTTGGCTGTAGGAAAATCCTTTTCCCTTTTCTGGGACCAGCTGATTGACAACCCTGGGGCATCTTCTTAGATGATTCCTGAAGAACCAGTCTCTTCTGGGTCTCATGGGCAGACTGTAACTGTACCCCCAAAGCATCTGGTTTTTAGTTTGGTAAGAGCCATACTCATACTTGATTCTAATAATTTCCTAACCAGTCTTTAGAGATATTCAAACATGAAGGGCTTTGAGGGTGGGGACCTGGTCCTGTGTACCACCATCCCCAGATGTTATGCCCAGAAAATGGTGTGGCTCAGACAATGAGCTCCAGTGTGTTTGCTCAGAGGAGGAGGAGGGCAGCATGAGCAGTGCTCCTCGGGGTCCCTGCCTACCCCTGTCATGTGGGAGGGTGCCTGGCTATCCTCATCAGACTTTCTGACTTTACTGGTCCCTGCACATGTTCTCCACAGAGCAAAGGGCACCAGCATCTCAGCAGCCCTTTGCTCTCATGCTCCAGATAGGCCTAGCTTTGCTATTGGGTGGCAGGTGGGGCCCTGTGGAGATGCCAAGGGGTCCAAAGGCTCGTACTTGGAGAGAGTGTTTCTGGGGTAAATGGGTAAAGGTTTCAGCAGTATTTGAAATCTGGAATCTAGATTTTAGCCACAACGTGGAGTTGAAGAGTGAATAAGTAACCGTTTTGAGTTGGTTGAAACCCAGGGCAGTGAGCATGCCTGGCAGAGAGCCCTGGCCCTTATGAGCCCAGCATGCCTGCAGAACAGGGTCAAAGAGGCTACAGTTCCCTGTCTCAACCCAGAGTCAGCAAAGCTAGAAACAGAACATCTAGAACAGAAGCTGGCCACCTCGGTCCCTTGTGTCTTCTGCAGATCTTCAGCTGCCTCTTGCTGCCCGTGTAAGTTTCCTCCCACGGCTGTTCATGGCTCAGTGTCTACCCAAGAAATGATAAGAAAAAAAAAAAAAAAAAAAAAAAAAAGAAAAGAAAGAAGAAAACCAAAGGGTTCATAATTGCTGTTCTTAACAACTGAAGGGTCTGCACAAAAGAATGGGCCCTTGAACAGCCAGAGGGGAGAGGAGGGGCTCAGAGGGCACCGCTCCTCGGTGCTGAGCTTTTCCTAAGGGTAGATCCAGGGAGCCGGGAATTATTGCCGGGACCTAAAGTGATCCTGCCATGTTCCAGTGGACGGTCCCAATCTATTAATTAATTAATTAATTAATCAATTAATTAACTTAATTATTCACTTTACATCCCGTGTCCTCCCTCCAGATCTCACCATCCCTCCCTCTTTCCCCCTCCTCCATCTCCCCTTCCCTACTAACTGCCCCCCTGCCCCCCACCCCCTCATCCCCCCACCCCTCCAGCTTATCAAGCATCAGACTGAGCATGTTCTCTTCCCCCACAGCCTGGCAAGGCCATCTCGCCAGCAGGGGAAGTGATCAAGAAGCCCACTACTGAGCCCATGTCAGAGGCAGGCCCTGCTCCCCTTACTAGGGGACCCACATGAAGCCTAAGCTGCCTGCCCATGGGCTACATCTGTGTAGGAGCCTAGGAGCAGTCCATGCAAGGTCCTTGGTTGGTGCTTCAGTCTCCGCAGGCCCCTCTAGGCCCTGGTTAGTTGGCTCTGTTAGTCTTCTTGTGAAGCTCCTATCCCCTCCAGGTCCTTCTATCCTTCCTCTCACTTTCCTACAAAACTCCCTACCTTCACCCAATGTTTGGCTATGAATCTCCACATCTGTTTGGATCCACTGTTGGGTGTAGCCTCTCACAGGACAGCTATGCTAGGTTCCTGTCTGTGTATGACCACAAGATGGTTAAACTGAACAGGTCGCAAAACAAAACCAATCATGAATCTAGAAAGGAGACAGATTGGGGGGTTGTATGAGTGAGTCAAGGAATCACCCTAAAATATTGTCAGTCAGCAGTTGAGCACAAATTTATGGCTTTGAGTTGTCAATATGCACACACACACACACACACACACACACACACACACACACACACACACCACACAAACCCCCCATAACACAAACACCACACACACACACACCACACAAGCACACCACACACACACCACACACATACACATACACACATACTACACAAACACACATCACACACACACCACACAAACACACACACCACACAAACACACACACCACAAACACACTACACACACATCACACAAACACGCACACATACACTGCACAAACACACACATCCCCCCACAACACAAACACCACACATACACACCACACACAAACACACCACACACACACCATACAAACACACACACACACCACACAAACACATATACCACAAACACAGCAAACACACACACACACACACACACACACACACACACACACACACACACA